>PVKA01001931.1:0-135013 GCA_004027165.1 Ctenomys sociabilis | reverse complement strand
TTCTTTCTTTCTTTCTTTCTTTCTTTCTTTCTTTCTTTCTTTCTTTCTTTCTTTCTTTCTTTCTTTCTTTCTTTCTTCTTTCTTTCTTCTCTCTCTCTCTCTCTCTCTCTCTCTCTCTCTCTCTCTCTCTCTCTCTCTCTCTCTCTCTCTCTCTCTCTGACAGGGTGTACAGGGTCTCACTGTGTAGATCAGACTCACAGTGATCCTCTTGTTTTACAGCCTCCCAAGTGCTGGGGTTATAGGCACGCACCACCACACCCAGTCTCAATCACCATCTATCTCAGCACACCCCGGGGGTTGGGGCCAACATGGCAGACCCAGGGATCAAACTTTAATCCGCTGAGCTATTTGACTGGCCCTCTCAAACTCAGGACCTTGAGTTTGCCAGGCAAGTACTTCTGCTGAGCTATCTCTCCAGCTCCTAAATTCTTCATATATTTTATTATTTTACTCTATTTCATATGTAAGTCAGAAAATTATTCCTGATGAAACCTTTTATTTAGTGATATTTTATGTATTCAATAATTTGCAAAAAAAGTTAGGTTGCAATATTTATATAACTAAAATAATGACAAAATACATGAAACAGTTAAAGCAGTCCTCAATTTTTAAATGTATAAATTCAAGGATAGGAAATTGACCACTGAGGAACTTCCAAGGCCCTATCAACCTCATGGCTGTGGCTGGCCACAAGGCTGTGACAGGAAGATAGTTCCTGAGGAATGGTGGGCTGATCCAGGGCAGGTAGTAGCCAGCAGAGGCTTCTTAGACCCCAGAAATCAGGTCTGCTCCTGAGCATCATGCCTCTCCCAGAGTCATCTCCTGGCTGTCCAGGGCTCAGGTGTCATCCTCAAATTTACCATTAAGAGTAGTCCCTAATTGCAGGTAGAAACTACCACATAGCTCAAATGGCAAAGATCCTTCACCTGGGGCTCTGTTCTAGGAAAGCGGGATGGTAGCCCATCTGGTGCACACTTGGCACCACTCCTTAACCCCAGCCTCCAAAGAAGTGGGTATTACCACTGTAGGGTCTAATGGGGGTGTCCCCTTGTCCCATGACACTGGCCACCACCAATTGTAAGAATGGAGGGAATTCTGCTGTTAGGACAACTCACCTGGTTGCTTCTGACGAGGTTTGGGAAGGTTGGTGACACAGGTATGTGGGCACATCAGCACATTACATGGATGCAAGGTCCCTTCCAGAAAGCGCTGTTTGGTTTCTGAAACATGAATCCCTCCAAGAGGAGCCTTGGGCAAGGTGTTGGCAGGAACCAGGGCCAGACAATACACGCCCACCTGGTGAATGCTGTCAATGGCCTGGAAGGGAAGATCCTTGATGGGCACGTGCTAGCAGTCAAGGAAGGAAGAAGTGCAGATACACCATGCTGAACTTAAAGCCACGAGGCCAGGTGAGAATGACCCCTGGAAATCTTAGCTACGAAACTGTGGCAAGAAGCATGTACCCTTTTCTATAATGTGTGATACATACATCCTAACCCTAACCCTAAGTCTACACTGCTAAGTTAAAGCTCAGCAGCTATGAAGCAGCAACTCCATTCTGGCAGGAAAGAAGAGAGGAACAAGGAGGGAAGTCAGAAGTATATGAACATCCTTATGTCAAGATCTGGAACCAGGTTTATATTTTAAACACAAGCAACTTAAAAATTTAAAAAGCAATCCCTAATGACTGAGAGTAAAACAAGGCAAACGAACTTGGCCCAACCCCATGCACTGGGGGCACACTTGAGAGGTTTGGTCCATTGTGACTTTGTAATCTCAATAGTGCATCCCACATTGGGCATGCAAATGGCGAAGTTACGCAGAGCTGCACCAGCAGCTCTCTATTACTGTTTGAAGGTGGCAGGAAGACCACCACTTCAAGATCCTAAGGGTACAAAAGGTCTTAAAGTCATAGTGATTCTATGGCAACCATTAGTGACTACAATTTTTCAATATGAGGAACAAGAAGCTAATAACTTAAGAGAAATCCCTGTGGTCCTGAATTTCACTTGGAATTCTTAGCATAAACTCACAATGTAAACAACATCAAGTGCAGAGATAGTGGCCTCCAATTCTGAACCTTGGAAGGGAAAATGGACATGACAGCCCAGCACCTAAGCCTCCTATTTTTACTGTGGTCTCACAGATCCCAAGTGTCAAAATGCTCCCACTGACTTTTATTATTACTCATGTGTGGTGTCCTGGAGATTAAATCTGAGCCTTTACACTAAGCTACATTCCCAACTCCTCCAACAACCACCCTTTTTACAACATGTTTTGAGACTGAGCCTCACTATGGTGCCAGGGTGGCCTCAAACTTGCAATCCTCTTGCCTTAGCCTGCCAATGTGCTGGGATTACAGGCATGCACTACCAGGACTGACTCTCCCACTGGCTTCTGAAAAGTGAAAACCAGTTACTGAAACACAGCCAGTAGAACAAAACAAAGCTTAGGGGTCACTTCTGGAGAATTTCAAGTTCACTTCCATCTGATTTCCAGGACAACCTGCCCTCCACATACCTAGCTCCACTTAATCAAGGAACAACAGAATCACAATCTCATCTCTATGAAATAACGAATCATAGCCAGAGGACACTGGTGTTTCAAGCAACATAGGAATTACCAGAACCATGTGACACCTTCCAGGGGAAATTTTGCCAAAAAATTGGCCCTGACCCCAATCTAACTTCTAGATCTGCCTACCAATGAACAGAAACAATGGGATAATGGACACATTAAATGACATTCATAGGTGCAATCCTAAGAGCAGTTTATGACCTTATTGTAAGCCTAATAAGCTAATCATTAGATGACTGGGGAAATTTTAACAGTGAAATCACTGTTAATTTTAAAGATGTGCTAATGGTACTTCCATGGCAGAGATGATACCAGATGCCAACTACAGAAGCAGGGTGAGGGGCAGGGCACTCCTCACATGGCTCCATGGCACTGCACAAAGCCAGAGCTTCTAAGCTCCCTCCCCTTTCTCAGGCACTGTGGGTAGAGCACCTGACCAGCACCCACCTGTAATACACGGCTCATCCATTGGAAGCTGTCCTCCTCTGAGGCATCAGGCCGCTGTTCTGCTACCAGGACAATCCGGTCATCGTGCAGCACAGTCACAGAGAACACAGCGATCCTGAGGGGGAGGAAGAGAAGTGATCACACAGCAAGAAGGCACAGGAGCTTCCCCCTTGAAATGGAAGAAACATAATGCACAAAGGTCCAAAGTTCATCCTAATAGTCTCCTCAGGATTGGCTGAAATAAGCTTCAATCCACAAAACTGACAGGACTTGAGCATTAACCCAATCGACCAGGCCGATTTTTAGGAGAAAAATTCCTTAATACTAATGTTGACATGTACGCACATTTCTAAGTTTTATTGTATTTTTTCATTTCACCAGATTAAATGTCTCTTTCATTAATGAGTTAATCTATTCATATGTATTATCATTACTGGACTAGACCTTTTTTTTTTTTCTCTTTTAAGGAATTCCAACAAGCCCATGTGTGTGTGTGTTGCCTTTTTCTTTTGGACTTTGAGTTGCTATCCCTACTTTGTCCCACTTTGGTAGGACAAAGCCCTTTTACTAGTATGTCTATAATTCTAATTCTGGGTCATTAGATTTCTCTCTTGTTCTTTCCTTTGGCCAGTGAGTAAACACACACTATACATAAACACATATACACACAAACATACACACACTTTCTTTTAATCCAACAGACTTTAACCCTGTTGAATCTTTCTGCTATAACTTTGTAGTATTTCTTAAATTTCTCTTAATACCTTGTCCAAAAGTATTTCAACATGTAACTTTTTTGGAGATACCTGAGGATATTATTTCTACTCAAGAAATAAGCAACAATTTAGATGGATATAAAGTCTAGCTTAAAATGCAACAATCAGGTGTGGTGGTACACACCTGTAATCTCAGCTCCCAGGAGGCTGAGGCAGGAATAACACTATGAGTTTAGGCCAAGTTTGTGTACTAGGCTACACAGTAGTCGAGGCTAGCCTGGATTATATAGTAAGACATTGTCTCAAAACAAACAAACAAAAAATAAAACCTTTAAAGACATCATCACACTGTCACAGTAGAGCATTAGCTCTACTGTGCAGAAGTCTGACACACTCTGTATGGTTTCATCATGGTCTCCTGTGAGAGCAGATAAGCTTGCCATGCCCAGGGCACCTGTAGAGCCAGCCCAACCTCAGCTCCAGTCTGGAAAGACAGCCCCTGCTTCCTCTGACAACCACTTGAGCCCACACACAACCTTTTCCCTGAGCTTGCTGCCTAGATGTTCTTCTCTCTCAATAATCCTTCTAAAGTTTCTATTTCTTTACTTCTCAAGTAGTTTCTCAACCTTCCATTTTATCAACCTATTTTCTAGCTGTATTCATTCATAGTATTTGTCCTGTCTGTTGTGTTCTGTTTAAGCAATTACTCTGTGAAGACTGCATGACCTTACTACATATGGCCAAAATTCTTGGGTACTCTTTCACAACACACAGGCACCTGGCCACAACTTCAAAGTCCTCAGCTCTTTCTGTCAGGAACAGCAGGAACCTGTCTACTGATCTCCTCACACCTTGCTGACTGGCTGCCCAGGCACAGGTGGCTACCTTGTCATGGGCCCATAGATACCCGCACCAACAGACACCTGCACCCAGATTCTGCTGGGAGAAGCAGGTCACTGGCAAGAAGTATGCCTGTCCTAAGCTGTAGCCACCCTCCCAAACCCACAGAGCCTGCAACGTAGTCATCCTGAGTAGGTGACCCGTATTTTCTGTGGCCTATCCTCAGGGTTTCTTCACACAGGAGCAGACCTGTAGCCTGCTTGGAAGAATCTGCCCTGGTTCACAGTTTGATAACCAAAGGCACTCCTTGAGAAGTATAGAATTTTAAAAGGCACCAGGCTGAATGGGCTCATTAGGAAAAGGACTTCATACAAAGCAGAGGACCGGGGCTGTGGAAGGAGCTAGAGGAAACGTCCTCCACCCTCCCTTGCATACTTATGCCACAGCCCCAGAGATCCAATTATCTACTCCATGGAAATGGGAATCTCTAATGGCCCTGCTTAACATGCATAGAAAAGTTGCATGGATTTTATTCCAGAAGCAATCTAGAATGCTATACATGTCTCACTAACTCTACTACAAATGAGAATTTGCCTTCAGTGACTTCATAGAGAAAACCCTGTTCTAATTTAATCCATATTTTAAGGCTATGAGGAAGAGGAAACTTTTTATATTGACTCACATTTTTTCTTTTTGACTCATTTTTTTTCAGCAGGTCCCTTGTCCCTTTGCCCAGTCTATTGGACTCTCTCAAGGAATTAAGCAAACTCTTTGGACAGTAAGGACATTAACTCTGGAACAAATATTTTCATATTTGTTTGTGAAGTTTTTCAGATGTATAAGAATTCTTAGGTTGTGCAAGTTCAGACTGACTGCACCTTGTTATCACCACACAAACTTCTCACTCTCTAACTAGTATGGAACCTGAAACCCAGGACACAGGGCTCCACAGCGCATCACCTGCCTCTGTAGACAAACTTCATGGGCTCCACAGCCAGGGCGGTGGCCACCACATCATCTGCATTATGTCTGCGTACTCCCACAACCATCAGCCCATCCAGCTTGCCCACGATGAAGATCAGGTTATCCTGTGGGAAGGGTGTGGTCAGGTCCCGCGAGGAGAAGCCAAAAGCACACAGAATTGCATACCTCATAGGATCAAAACAGCTGCAGACACCTTCCAGCAACAACTGGGGTGGCTTCTGGGAGACATGGGGAACAATTAGGTTGTGGGTAAGTTTGCAAAGAACTTTGGGCAATTATAGTCTGTGCTGCAGAAAATGCTGCCCCAGGTGCCAACCTATATATATGGTGGGTGCTGAGCAACACCCCGACCATTAGATACTCATAGCTACCAGCAGCACTCTCTTCCCCTGAGCAGGAACTGCCATATGTCTCCCAGAAAGTAGGGGACAAAGTCACCCAGGTAAGAATCTCTGGGCCAGATGTCATAAAAGTTTATTTTAAAATATTTTAGACATATAAAATGGTAAAATAATAATAATAATAATAATAATAATAATAATAATAATAATAATACCACAAGTAACATGGAAAGCAGGGCAACAGGGATACGTGCCTCTGCAGAAAAGTGTCCTTTATCCCTGCCTGACCTCCCAAACAAGAGGACATACTCACAGGCCCGATGAAGCCCAGTAGGCCTGTCCTGGTGAAAGGCCTCTCAGAGATAGGGGACCCTCCTGCAGTGACTGGAACAGTCTGCAGAGCAAAAGGGGGACATCAGCCTGTGGACCATAACTGGCTGCCAGAAGAAAGAACACTTTTGCCCAGCATCTTTCCCAACAGGAAACCCTGGAGAGCACCTCATACACACCCGTAGGCAATTTGGACACACACACACACACACCCTGGCATCCTCGTGTGTATACAAGCACCTAGGGGCTCCCAGTCAGGGTCTCTGGGCTCCCAAGGACTCTGTGGCCTGTTCTCTTGGCTTGACTTCTCCATGATGGGCAGGGCCTCCTGAGCAGGACTCTAGTAGCCCTCACATCAGTGTGTACTAAACCTCTGCTCTGCCCTCAGCAGTTTTGTGCCCCTACACTCCCCAATACTCATAGGTCTTGATTTCAACAGGAAGATCAGGAAAAGATACAAACCTCAAATACATTCTTGGTGATTCCAAGCAACCCATAGTATGCTGTCCCAGTTGCACTAGAATTCACACAGATTTCTCCAACTTCATCAGTTTTACAAAGATAAGGGGTACCTTCTATCTTCACAACACACACACTAGCTAAAAGGGAAAAAATCAGTCATATGAAAAATACATTTAAAGAAGTTATTCACAAAACCCTACTTCCTGCTATATTTGATGTCACAAAAACACTATTATAGATGCACATTCTTATAAGAAGATTTATGACATGGAAAATACGCATTTCACCAAAAGATTAAGTTTACTTAGCATGCTACTGCCCTTGGGTTTGATCCTCAGCACCACAAAACAACAAAAGTATTATGAGTGATTAAAAAGTATAATACAGTTGGATACAGTACCATATACCTATAATCCAGTTACCTGGCTGAGGCAGGAGGATAGATAGCAAGTTTGAGGCTAGCTAGGGCAATGTAGTAAGTTTTATTTCATCTAAAAATAAAATGTGAAAGGGATGTAGATCAGTGATAGAGCACTTGCGTAACATGTGCAAGGGTTAAAAATGCAAAACACATCCTTCAGGCTATAACTCTCAGCCATCTGGAGGCTCCTCTCAGATAAGGACAAGAGAAAACTAGAGGTACTCAGCTAAAGTCCAGAGAGGTATTGATGTATTTCACCATATATCAGAGCCAGCTCCTTACAACACTCTTAAACATGCAGAGACAGAATTAAAATCATGAAAAGGAACACCCCCCCAATATTCTACTTCATATTTCCCCAAAACTGTGGCACTAACAGTGAAAGGTTGTGTAAAACTGTAGATTCAGGGAACCACAGCAATTGGTCAGTGCTGTCAGCTAGGGCACTGTAAGGAACAATGGAAGGGCTAAGAAAACAGGAAACCCTGGAGAGCACCTCATACACACCCATAGGCAATTTGCACACACACACACACACACCCCTGGCATCCTCGTGTGTATACAAGCACCTAGGGGCACTGTGTACAAACATGCTCTGGTGGGGCACTACCCATACCTAGGTTCACTACATGCACACACACACACGCCTGGGAGGCTTTGTGCATACACACATGCCTGGAAGCACTGTGTATACACATATGCCTGAGAGGCTCCGTCACGCAAATACACATGGGGTGGGACATGGCATGTGCATATGAACATCTGTGATCATACACCAAATAAGTCACTGTATACACATGCACACACCAAAGTTACTGCATACACACATTGAGAGAGGCAACTATGTTATGGTTTAAATATAAAATACCCTTCATGTGTTCAGAATGGTGCTTCTAGAAAGTAAGCAGATCATGAAGGTGTATACTAGCCAGTAAAGGCACTCGCAAATCTCACTGGTGAATTCACAGTTGAATGTGCTGTTAGGTCTCCCTCCCTAGCTGCTATCATTTCTTTCTGTCTGTTAAGGATTACCTTTTAAAAACCTTTACCATATCCTTCTACCATGCTCTTTCTGTGTGGGAGCCAGCCAATCATGGGCAGAAACCATAAACCAGAACAAAGTTTTTTAAATTGTCTAGGTATACCCCCAAAGCCTTATGTAGTCACGGGGTGGGCTACTAGAGTTTGTGGTTAATTCATGATCCAATGCTAGGATTATGTGTATGAGTGTTCCTGGAATTATGGGTATCAGTGCCACACCCATGCTGGAGCAGATAGCCTAAATGCAACAGAAGGAAGGGAGAGAGGCTTGCTGCCACCATTCCACCCTTTTTACTCTTATTGCTTTTACTGTTTTCTGCTGTCCTCTGCCATGTTTCACTCTGCCTTGGAGCCAGCTGAGTATGGATTGAAACCTCTACAAACTATGAGCTAAATAAACTTCTCCTTCCTTAATTTTGGGCATCAGGTATTTTGTCCCAGAAATGAGAGAAAAGAAACTGACACTGGTATTTTGTTCCAGCAATAAGAAAGTGACTAAGATAGAAAGTGGTACCAGTTGTTCCTGTGACAATACCTGACCATCAGTTCAGAAGCTTTTGGAACTGTTTCACGGAAGTTTAGTAAGACTTAAAGATGTTGGCTAGAGAAGCCCTAGAATTTTTAAAACTGACTTAACGGGAGACTTTAATTGAGCTTAAAAGACCAGAATGCTGCTAGAAATGCAGATAATAAAGGGCAAGCACAGGTTTTGGCTAATAACAAAGGGTCCATTGGCAGTTGGATTAGAAGTATGTGTGTAATGCTCTGGCAGAATATAGTGTACACTTTGCTCATATCCTAAGATTAAGGATAGTGGACTAATCAATCTGGTGAAAGAAATTTCAAGGCAACCCAAGATTTGACATGGGTTCTACTGACTCTTTTAAAGCAAGATTTATAGTAAGAAGCAGGACCAGAAAGCAGAGTTTTCTGGAGAAATCTTGTCGGTAGCCAGAGAGGAAGTGCCTATAAAGCTGGGGTTAGCTTGAAATCTGCTGCTGAAAAAGTTAGCATTTAAAAGAAGCCAAGTACTTTTCATGAGGACAATAGAAGTATGGCTCAAAGGCATCTCAGGAATCAGAAACACCTTACCCTTTGAAATTTCAAAGTCACAAAACTATAAAGCTTTCATTTAAGAAGAAAGTCCCTACTGAGAAGGCTACCTGGGAAATTGGTTCTTCAGGATTCATTTCACCTTGAAGGCACTCACAGATCTCTGCAGTCATGATTCAAGGGGGCCTGGTTATTGTTTCCACTGGCAGCATGATGGTGGTTTTACAAGCATGCAGAATTCAAGACTTATAGGATCACGGAGGTGTCTACCCTGATTGCAGCAGAAGGCCTGGTGGGTGGGAGGTCAGAGAGTATGTCCTTGGTGAAGCTATGAGAGTGCAACCAAAAATATAGTAGCAACCAGAGGAACATGGAATATCTGCTGAAGAAATCCACAGGCAGTGAGTGGAGCCTGGCATACAGGGACCACAATTAGTAAAGCCAGGCCCCAAAGAGCTCACATCCTGCCACAACTTGCCCCAGGTGCTAGATACAGAGCTACATGATTTAACATTTGCTCTGCTGATTTTTAGTCTTGCTTTGGTCACATTCTTTTCTATCTCCCAGTTTCTCCCTTTCAGGATAGGAATGTTTCACCTATGCCATCATGTGTTATAAGTATTTACTTCCTAATTTTTATAGGGGCTTACAACAAAGAATTTACCTTGAATCTCAGAGGAGACTTTGGAGTTGGACTTTTCAGTAATGCTGGTACTGTTAAAACTTTGGTGACTCTTAGAGATAGATTTAATAAAATCTTAGAGATAGATTTAATAAAATCTATCTTGAATAAAAAAGATGGACATAGGTCTTTTGTGGATCAGAGTACAAAATGTATGATTTAGATAGAAAGCATCTCATGCATTAGAAATCTCATGTGTTCAGAGATAGGGATCTAGAAGATAATGGATCACGGAAGCAGTATACTCATCGGATTAATCCACTGATGAATCTATAGCTGAATACACTATCAGGATCTAGGGCCTGCCTGGGAGAGGTGTGTCCCCAGGGATATGACTGGAAAGCTGTAGTTCCCTCCCTGGCTCATTGTATACATGCATACACCTCCCTAGGGGCACTGTGCAGATACACAGCTATGGGTCACTGTGTACTCAAATATGCTTGGAAATCAATGCATACATGCATGCCTACAGGTTACTGTGTACAAGCACACACCTAGGGTTCACTCTATACATATGCCCAGACGTAACTGTACACACACACCTAGGGGTCACTGAGCACTGTATATATACACACACATGTACCAGAGCTCAATGTGTATGCCCTGTTGTAATCTACACTGATACAGAAAAAAGCAAATGAGTGTACCTATGGGTATTTGCTCTACTTATTCAAAATAATTACCCATCACATTTTCCACCAAGCTTTCAAGAGTTATTTATACTTAGTCACAGTAGGTACAAATGTTGAGGCTTTATTCTCTGGTATTCTTAAAAATGTTTTATCCACAGGTTCAAGCATTCTATAAGACTCATCCTTCTTTTGTGAGGTAAAGTCACCTGTAAGCTGGAAAGGGGCTCTCACAGGAAGGGAGGAGTTTGAGCAGCAGTATAAAGTTGCAGTGAGGAACCACCACAGGGCAGTATGAATCTCCCACTCCTGAGTATCACTGGGGCTTCAGGCTTTCTTTATTTCCTCGCTCTGCCTCATTTCCTCAATGGAACTTTGCATCTGCAGGGAGCCCACCCCATCACCCCCCACCTCCAGGGCTGGTAGGGATATCCCCAATAGACTGTGACTTTCAGGACCCCTGGGCCCAACTTCTTGAGAGGGCTCATGTGGATTTTGCTAAGAATGTACAAGAATTTCCAAGAAGCTTCCCTACCAGGCTCCTACCATGTATACTTATTACAACCTACTCAGCTAATTTAGTCATCAAGTTGTTCACAGATACTACCTTTTCCTCAGGGATGCCCTGAACATGTTGCTGGGGGTTAAATGCCTCAACAGGTATGAGGCATGAGACAAAAGGTGTGAGACATGAGGACCACCTGCCTGGTGAGCAGGGAGCTTCCATCTCCATGGCTCCAGCATCAAAGAACTGCAAGGCAGTTTCACAGGCCATAGACATGCCTCTATAGTTCTACTTATCTTTCAGTTCAATACAATGAGACAAAATGTTGAAAAATATCTTATAGACTGAACATTTTTAAAGGAAATCTTATTTGTATGCATGTTTCTAGAACAGCACTACAAAGCCTGTAGCATTGTTGATCCTGTTTGCTGTCAGCTGGTTACAGGATACAGGTTGTTTCTCACCTCCAGGCATCACCTGGCCAACATCCTGAACAGTCAGGACCGACAACTTCTCTTCAGTGTCAACTCTGATCACACCGTAGCTCAGGCCATTCATTGACAGGACAGCTTTTCTTGGAGGAGGTCCGCCCAGGTCAGGTGGTCTGGAACATGAGCACCAGCAGGCTACCTGAGTAGGGGCTGGATGACCCTTGAAGGAGAAGGCACTGATGGTGCACCTTAGTCACACCACAATTCCACACCAAAGAAATGCCAATGTCAGGAACCTGTACATCCTAATGACTTTAAGACAAAGTATCCAAACATTTCTGCAATGTGTGCTTGTAGGTGGCTATGGCTGCAGGGCAAGGGGTGCCACTCCACAGCCCGGGAAGGTCATTCAAAGTACTCAGCTTCTACTGATCATCTTGGGGTACTCACCAGGTGAGCAGAATGACCAGCAAAGGTCACCAGGCTGTGACTCACTCAAGGGTCAAAAAGGAGAGGATCTGAGATGACACATGCAGAGCTTTGAAAGCCCCATAGTTCCAGACTCCATCTCCCTGTACCACAGTGGCCCAGCAGAGCCCTTTTCAGACCTCAGTCCCACAAACGACACTGGAGGAAATACAACGGCACCATTCTAAGCTCTGAAAGCTGGGGTGAGCCATTAGCCAAGCATCAGGAAAAACAGGGGCAGCATTGGGTGTGGGGGTGGTGGGTGCTGGATACACCCATGACTAAGGGCTCCCACCTCAGAGTGAAGGGCAGCTCCTTACTTACAGTGTTTACTACAGCTAAAGATGGCATGGCAACTTCTTGGTGTGGAAAAAAACTATTAGGAAAATAAGCTACAAGAACCCCATACTCAGTCCATGGACCTAACTCCCTGGGTAAGTCCAGGCTAGGAAGGGCAAGGGGCCTGGGCCACACCACTGCTGTAGTGCCAGTGGGCTGGCACACTGATTGGAACAGGTACTGCCTTGTTAGAAATGAGTTAGCAACTGAGTGCTCCCATGATGCAGCAGGCAACAAGTTACCTGCGGATGGCAACTGTCAGGCCCTCTGGAGAACAGGCACAAGGGCAGATGGCTTCTGGCCTTAGGCCTCTGCACTGGAACACATTGAGGAAGGCATCACAGGAAGATATAGACCCTATGCAAAGCAAGAGAAAAGGACCATGAGAGGAAACCAGAGCCAGCATCCAGAGGGCAACAGCAGATCTCCAGGATACCACAGCTCTGGTGCCTGCAAACATTTTCTTTGTTCCAACTACAGCAAGCCTGTCACAAGCCAAGCAGCATTCCAGAGCAGCAGAGTCTAAGAGATTAGAAATTCCTCTGTCATCTTGGTATGTTACTGAGGCCCTGCCCTTTGCTGCCTTCTCAAAAATAGCCTCCTTTATGTCATGGGCCACAGAGCAAATCTGGGGCTCAAACCTGAGGGGCAACTGAGCAAATCTGTGGCTCAAACCTTCCATGCCCCAAAAAGCCCCAACTTGGATGCCTGAAGGCTGCAGTGGCCTCAGAGCTGTAAAGTTTCCATGGCTCACTGCAGGGTCACTTCTACATCTACCCAGAAACTGTCCTTCCTTTCCTTCAACACATCCTCCTCTATGGAAGCTACTGTCACCATAGGATGGCCTCAAGAGTGGATGTTAAAGTATAAACCCCCCAGAAATGAAGGTGCCACCACCCTAGGACCACTGGGACCCAAGAGACTCACCATAAAATCTCTTCTAACATTGGGAAGAACAAAAGGAAAGAATAATTCACAGTGGCTCTAAGACTTTGTGTTCTTAAGGGAAGAGCTGTCTTCCAAGGACACGCTCCTGCTCAGACCTACCATAGTCTGCACCATGCGGTCTGAGTGTGGCACCCCCCTGGCAGCCCTGCTGTGGCTATATACTGTCCATGTTCCCTGCAATACATGTAGTTCTCCTATGTCAGCCTTAACATGCTATTCACCTGCTGTTCTTCAGGATGCCCATTTGTTCCTCATGTCCTGAACAAAAGGATCTACTCACATGGGTTGGCACCATCGGCTACAATCAGCATGCGCAGGGAGCTGAGGCTGACGTCCCTCTGGCCTCGCTGAGCTAGGAGTGACCAGTGCATGTCACGAGACTTCACCAGCGCGGCTCGGGCTACAGAGAGGGCACCATCTGTGTCACTGTGAGGGCAGGCACCTTGACACTTCAGATTCATGCAGAGAGGCAGCAGAGGGCACAGGCCCTGCTGTCCCAGGTCACATGCCTTGTCTGCAGCACTTTCTCATGCGCCATACGACCTACCTGAGCCCTCAGTCCTCTGCCTTTGGATGTTAACTTTGATACAATGTGGATGCAATCCATATAGGCATTGTTTTTTTCTCAGAAGCTCTCCATTGGGCTGTACATGTCTCCCCATTTTACCTCATTCCACTCCCCACTGCCTGCACCACTGTATCATCTGGCTACCAGGTTGTGAGGTGAGAGAACTCTGAGATTTGAACAGATGGACTTGGCCCTTAGTACTGACTGCATGGTCCATTGAGTCTCAACCTGTTCTTCACAAGACAGGACAAGCAGACACTACTGTACTTGGGTGCTGTCCTGGAGACCTGGTGGAGCACCACTGTCACCACAGGCAGGCACAACAGCACAGGTGGCTGGGGCTCCTCACCTATACTGCAGTTCTACATACTGCCTTTGTTCCTCTGAGATTTCTTACAGAAGGGTGAGTCAAAGGAGGTGTGTATCACCTTTGTAGGAACACACTTTCTGAATCCAGGAGAGTGGATTGACCTTCATCAGTGCATAGGGGATGCTGACCACGTGCATCCTATTCATGACACTCTGGGAGAGAAAGAGAGATGGACCCACCAGGGTGAGCAGGATTAAGCAACACCAGAAAAGCAATACTGAATCAACACACCCTCACATCTATATTCCAGAGGCTTGGCTCACCACTAGGTACAAAGCCAGTCATTAGCAAACAACACTCACTGTTAACACTCCATGCCACAGACCAGCATCCCTTTTGAAGTCCAACACATTTGTTAATGTCTCAGCTGAAAGCAGACAAAGAAGGTTAAACCAATGAGTAGCACTTCACAAACTGCACATTTTCTAGAGAAATTCTAAGGCGGGTATATCACAAACATGTAAGAGTTTAAGAAAGTAGGTACAGCATTTCCAAACACCATGCACCAACAATTGAATAATCTTTATTATCTACTAAAATTACTGGAAGCATATGATCTTGGCCTGAAATACAGGACAATTCTTCTCATGAATCTGAAGCCACAGGGAATATCATGTACTAAAGTAATTATGATATCACCATACTCTTTACCATGAACACTCCTGTTTCTCAATGTCACACCACAGGCCCCTCCATCCCTAGCTCTCACACCCAGAGGCTTGTCTCCTTCAGATAGTTTGCACAGCCCTCTGCTCAGCCCCAGCCAAGTCTGGCTGCCACCTCACACAGGGAGGGGACAGCATCCAGGACTTGGAGAGATCTGGCTCCTCTCCAAAGGCCATCATTCCCCCAGGGGTTCCTAACAGAGCCAGGCTGAACAAAGGGTTCTGATTTATGTGCCAGGAAGTGCTGCTACACTCTGAATATCAATAGTACAATGCCCTGTGTTGTCAGCTACAGAATCTAAATTAAAGGTAATTATATTACATCAGCACTGGAGCTTAGGGGAAAGAACCTACAGAACATGATTTGATAGATCTAACTTAAAATCATTAAAACCCTTGGAAATGTCTGAAGTCCTTTTTCAAATCTCCATGGAAATCTAGTATATATTGTAAACATGTAAATAAACACTCAATTTTACTTTCTAGTTTTATTCAATTCTAGTATTGCAATGTAAGAAAACTACCATGAGTATAGTTTTACAGTTTGTAAAAGTTCTCATACTATATTCCATAAACCTATAATCATCACTATAAAATATTAACTTAAAAGTATTTCTCTAAGTTAAATATCTGACATTTAACAGTAAATTGGGAGCTGTCTATACTATACCAAGTGACAAATGATGACCAGACAGATTCCATTGAAGTGTTTACATGCAGAAGAGCTTAAGCCAAAACTACCTTCACAGATAACATAAAAGCAAACATGTCTCAAGCAGTTTTCCATTCTTCATAAGGCAACACATGCAACCCTTTGGTACCCCCAGGATGAACCAACCCACTGTGTAAATACATCACTGGTTTGTAGATTCATGCTCACTAAATCAATATGCACACAATCTGACTTAAGAGAGCCAACCTGGTGGGGCTCCTCAAGCTCAACCAAGACACCTTACACTCCTGAGCAGAGAGCTTGCCACGCCACAGGACAGCAGCATCCCTGGACAGCACAGCCAGACCAAAGGACAAAGGCACGACCCAGGCTGGGTGCCACATGGGAGTGACAATATCCAGGGTATGATCGAGTACATCAGAGATCTATGCAAGGCAGGAGGAGTTAACATCCACCTGCACCCTTACCTTCTGAATATCCACATGCCTGGGTGAGTGCCCGGCACTGTGCCAGGAGAGACGCATGGGAAACCGTGATACCCACTGTGCTGCCTTCTTTGCTGGTTTTATACTGTAAGATTTCAAAGGAAAACAATGCTATATAGTATTTCCAGAGACCACAGTGGGCAGAAGGGAGGCTGAAAGAATTTTTTTTTTTTATAGAACCAGGGATTAAACTCAGGCCGTTGCACTTTCTACTGTGTCATCTCTCCAGCCCTATGAATTTTTAAAACAGCAGCTGTGGTTGTTTCTCCAGTACTGGCCACCCAAAGAACTTCATACCCCAGTGCTAAGGTATCCAGGGCACAAGTGCCCAAGGGATGAGGGCACATGCTGCATTGTTACTGTCTGCACTCAAGGGACCCAGCATGAGGCGAAAGAGGCCAGAGTAAAACCTAAAAGGATCTGAATACAGAAATTCTACATAGCACTATGTACTTCTTGGGGCACTGCTAAAATGAAAACTCTGCCTTAAAGAAAGAAAAAAAAAAAAGCAGCTATCTTCTTATGAAAAACCTCAAGTCCATGGGGACATGTCTGTGTGCTGACTAAGGGGCATCTTTACCTCAATGTAGGCAGTCCCAGCCTGTGTATCCTGGGCCAAAGGGTGCCAGTCCTTGGGGGGTTTGGCCAGATGCTTCCCATCAATCACCAGCCAGGCAAGGGGAGGCCAGCCTGTGACAGCAGACAGGGAACATGCACCACGAGCAGTCAGAAGGCTCTATTTTCCACACTTGGAGCCTATGTCCCACACGTAGCCACCAGTATTGGGGAACTTAGGAACTCAAATTTTAGTCTCATTCATTTTTATTTACATACGTATATCTGGTCAGAGATCACCACAATGGACAGCACAGGTGGAGATATTGCATTAGATACAAACCAAGATCCAGGGCCTTGAACAAGGTATAACTTCTGATGAAGACCTATCAGCACTGCGCTGTTTCATTTTTGGACTGCTATGCCTAGTGGGCATAGGTTAACAGAAGTCAAAGTCCTGACTCCTCAGTGCACCTGGGGACCATACCTTTAAAATTGGCCACTTCTCCTGTCTGTGCCTTGGGTAGGCCCTTCTGACAAGCATCTGTAGTGAGGGCCAGAGCAACTCCACAGCTGCCCAGAAGAAACCCGACCTGCTGGCTGCCTGCGTCCTGCAGAAATAGCAACCACAGAGAAATGGGAGGCTAGAAAAAGCCACCCCAGCCACCAGTGCCACCAGCACTCCACGCCATAATCAAGAACAGAGCTCTTTCCTTTACTAGCTTACTGCTGGTATATAACTGCATTTTCATGGAAATAATTCATAAACTATGACAATTATTTTTAAGTTTTCTGTATTTTAGGGAAAGATCTACAGGGTGGAGATCGGACTTGAAGTGATCTGCCTCTTTATAGCCTCCCAAGAGCTGGGATTACAAGTACATACCACAATACCCAGTCTCAACTGCCATTTCAGGGTATCCCTGGGGTAGGGCCAGCATGGCAGGCCTGGGGATTGAACCCCCAGCCCCTGCAAGCAGGCACTTCAATCCATTGAGCTATCTGGCCAGCCATTTGAAATTTATTATTTTTTTTTCTTTTTCTTTGTTTTTTTTTTTTGCAGTACTGGGGATCGAGCTCAGGACCCTGTGCTTGCCAGGCAGGCATTTATTCTACTGAGCTATCTCCCCAGCTCTGAAGTTTATTGTTAAAAAAGATATTTAAAAGCATTTTACTGAACTCTAAAAATAATGCCATTGAAATTTCTACTATAGAGTCATGTTTGAAAATTCCAAACTAATCAGGGGGACCTGATGCAACAAGAGTAATCATTACCACACAGTAATCATTACACACCTCCCCTTTCACTCAAGTTTTCCTTTGTGCATTTCCTTCACCCAAATTCTATCATTTTCCTCATATAAGTTTGGTTTTATTTGGCAGAACCAGGGATTAAACTCAGGCCCTTGTGCTTGCCAGGGAAAAACTTATTCTACTGAGCCATCTCCCAGGCCCCTAATGTATAATCTTTCAAGGCCCAGGAAGTTATTGTCTTGATCTTAAGCTTGATCTCAGTGAATAGTGTGGAGCATTAGCTTTTTGTCCTGTCTTGACCCAGCTCAAATCAAAGAACAGCAGTTGTGGGTTATCAGGGAAACACATGTGGTCTTCAAAGACTGCCACGAGCACCCCAGCCAGACCAATATGCACTGCTTACGGCCAATTGAATGGATAAAGAGAAGTCCTAGCCAGCTCTGTACACATCAATATAACGAAATTGGGTCAGGGTCAGGCTCAGCCAAAATGGAGACGATTGCTCTTCTTTTAAGGAGAGCTGCTCAGCTGGTTCTCCACAACCACTGAAGGGGAAAAATCGCCATCACTTCAGTTGGGAAATTCAAATGGGTCATAGGACAATGCACCTAACCAGAGCACACCTGGAATCTGTGTCAGCAAGGAGTCTGCAGACAAACTGCATCTAAGTGCTCTCGGGGTCCTGCCTAGCCCACCTGTCACTAATAATCTCACAGGAGCCACTGGCTGCCTGGCTGTACCTTAGAGGGAAAGGGAACGGAGCACTGCAACCTGGAGTATCCAGGGCAGAAAGAACTGCAAGAGACTGAGCCTTAAGTCTGGCACAAGTTTGGTACCTTTCTTGTTAACGGCACTTCTATGGGGACAGGAACCAGTTCTGCCAGGAGACACCCATAAAATGCAACCATGAACATCACAGGATCACTATTTGGAAACACGAGTGCCACCTACAATAGTACAAAGAAAAGCCATGAAATCTATTAGAATGATTCTTTTTAACTTATAAAATCTCTGTTGACCAAATGGGACTTGGACATTTCACTTTTTTTGTTTCCCAAAGTTCACTTCAGAAAACCTAATCTTGGAATTAATTCTTGGTCTTTAGCCTATGCTGGCTGGAGAACAGTATCCAGTTTCTATTGACACCAGCTGTCATTCACCATCAGTTGGCCAAGCTAAATCAGCCCCTTTACCAACGCAAAAGTGGACAAGAAGCAAATTATATTTAAAATAACAGCTTCCAAAACAACAACAACCCCACATGCAAAAGTTCTCAGTGAACAGATCTACCCCCAGGACTCGAAGGTATGTGCAGAGGGTGTGGACAGGGCAGACCTCAGCACTGACTCCTCCAGTCCTACCCTGGGCCTCCCTCTCCACAGGGCTCTGTATAGAGGATCAGTTCTTCATTTCACTTATTTTCCCATCTGTACCAAAAATTCCAAAAGTAGTTTGAAATGACAAAAATATTAATAAATAGCCATATACCCCACTTTTATCACTCTCCAAAACAATCACTTTTAAAATATTTTCGATCTAGATCTTTCATTATTCTTATATTTTAAATATGTTTGCATTGCTATATTTTAAGAAATATTTAAAAATATGTTTTACTTCTTGTTAGTAGATAAACACCTACCCTCCTATAGTCTTCCCCCTTTCCTTTGCCCATCATTTCAATTTCCAGTTTTTATAATATCTGGTCAAATTTAAAGCTATTTATGGAATTTTATAACTCTTATTAAATATCATAGTAATAACTTTGAAATCTTAACTAGTAAGGCACAGAGGTGCTTAACATAGGGCCTTGGAGAGGACAAAATGAGAGTAATGCTAGAGCTCTGCCATGTGTAGAATTCAAGCTGTATCAATCTGCATTCTGTACTTGGGTTTACAGAGTGAGTTTCTGACAAGTTCAGTTGTTCAAAAGTTGGTTTACTATATTGAATAATGGTTGGTCCAAAGATATGACCGATAACATGAGACTAAATATTTAGTATAGAAAATAGTATTTTAGAGAATTTGTTATAAAGAAATTTATTCACTTTTATGAAGTAATTAACATAGAAGCTTGAATTTGTCACCAATCTCTGACTAACTCACTGAGACCATGTGGATCTTTTCATGATTAATATAACACTACATGGATTCTTTCAAGTCAAGAAAGTATATAGAAAAGTATCTAGAAAGTATTTATCCTTGAAAGAACACATTCCAAGACAAATAAATGTGATTCTTAGATTCATGTTCAAACACATAAATCAGGGATTCCTATAGGCTCACTCTAAAGCATAACATAAAATCTTATCTATAAGCATACCTTACTAGAAAGCTTCATTCTCATATGGTTAACATTCTTCAGCCAACTATACATCTTCCTGATGATAGCGCCCAGTCATCTTTACTTGCTTTGCTTTTTCTATATGTGCTGGCTAACTTGTTCAAAAATGCTCCAAAACATAGGTCAAATGCTTATCAACGTTGTGCTAAAAACAACCAGCCAGCTGAGTGCTGCCCACCACTTCATCCCCATGTAAGACTCCAATCCTCTTGGTCCTGCTGGCTACTGTGTGATTGCTACCAGGGGTCATTCTAGGACCTTCACATGGTTCTCTCATGGAGAAAACACCACTTATTTGGATATCACTTAAGCATTTGGCTGAAGCACTAGGAACTTGCCAGGAAAGAATACCTGCAAGCCAAATTATTTTGAGTTTTGCATGTCTGAAAATGATTACACCATCCTTATATTTGTTGAATGTCTGAGAATAGATTTGTGGGCTAAAAGTTATACTTCTCTTGGATTTCAACTTGGTTTTAATTTTACCACTTAGCAGTCATAAAGCCACTGTGACTGGGAGTTCTCTACATAGCTGGACCCCTAACCCTGCCTCAAAGGTATGTTAAACTTCTCTGTACTCCTGGCACTGCTCAGCACTGCAGTTACGCACTGAGGAGTGAGTATGTCATCCTTTACACAACATATTAATGCTCTCTAGGTCCAGAACCTCATTCTGTGTTGCTACTGTCATCTAAGATATTCTGCTTTCTGCTCTCTTTTCTCTTTCTGGACTCCTACCATCAACCTGGCACTGGGCCTTTTTGATCAAGTCTTTAATTTGGTCCGATTCTTCCTCCTAACTTCCACTGATTGGTCTTTCCTTCTCAAATCCTTTTGTTTATTCATGGAACAGTATCTTCATCTCAGATCTCCAGGGACACTAACATTTAGAAAAATTTGTGTTCTGCATCTAATTTTTCTTCTCCCTTCCTTTCTCTCTCACTCTCCCTCTTCACTTTCTTTCCACCTTCTGGAATGTGCTTAGCCATAGCTCATACTAAAGGGTGAGACCTAAAAGAGTTTCTCAGAACTTTGGGTCAGTTTGTTAACCTGTTGTTTCCCTCCTGGGCTACCTTGTCTTTAGGGGCCTCGCTGGATTGTATATTGGTTTTCACCATTTTCCTGCTTTCCAGCAAACCTAGAATGTAAAGGTTGCTTAACTTGCTTATAGCAGTGCAACCTAACAGCACCTTCTACAGTGACGGAAATGTTCTTCCTCCTGTCAAACACAGCAGCTACCAGCCAAACAGGGCTGCCGAGCCCTTCGTGTGTGGCTGCTGTGACTGGGGACTATACTTTTAGTTTTACTTAATTTTGTTAATTTTTGTTTTTCTATGTGACTACTGCCAACCATATAGGAGAGTGCAGGATAATAAATCAGCTTCTGGTTTCTTTTGCTTCTCTTTAGCAGAAAGACAAGAAGAGGTTGCTTAGCCATTCTAAATAAAATATTTAGAATTTTGAAGTAAGAACAATATTAACTCATGAAATCTAGGATGTGGAAACTTAAAATTTACTAATATCAACATATATGAAGTTAATAGAATGTAATTTTAAAAATCAGAGAACAGATAATAAAGGAGAATGACAATGACATTTTTAGTCTATATCACAGACTTTTTCTTTTTTAAAAAAAATAATTTTATTGAGAAACAAATAGCAATTAGACAGTTTAAAACCGATTAGTAGGACAGTTTCAGTAATTAATACATTGCATATTATTGTCTTAGTGGTCATTCATACACAGAATTTTTCCATGTTTAACATTTTTTCATGGCTGACTTCAAGTCCCTTGCATTACCTGACAGAACTAGTTTCAGTATAACAGGTCTCTTGGTCTGCATTCTGCTCCCCCTGAAAAAGCCACATTCTGGGTACTCACTCTGTCTCCAGGCATCAGTAGTGGTTCACTCTTATTGGTCAGTTTGTTAAGAAGAGTATAAGCCAGTTTTAAACTCCGACTCCAGAGTTTGCCTAAAATGAAATAAAAATACTAAGCAATGTAAAAATTTTAAAAATTATAGTTAATATTTTAATGTTATAATTCTCATATTCTATAACACTCTTAACCTGTTAGTGGAAGTTCAGTTTCCAACTGACAACTATTCTACACAATGCATAGTGAACTTTTCTCTTAAAAAAAAAAAAAAGGTATTTTCTTAATACAAAATTAAAACAGGATTTCATTACAATTCGGAGTATAAGAGAGTCAGCAGATAAAGTGATATTCAGTGCAAGTACATAGATATACACATAGTACGTATGCTTACGTGTACTTTTCAGGAAAGGGGACCATATGTCAGCCTGCCCTTTTTAACTGACTTCCCATGACATTAAATATTCCTCCACAACATCACTGACAGAAGTAGCAAGTACTATGCAATTTTCATTCACTCCATGAGGTAGCCCTATCTTCCTCTCTGTGGCTTACTCAGGAGAGCTGGGCCTGGTGAGTGTGCATGTGACCTCACACCAGGCTGAGTGGCCAAGGATCACACTGTCCTGGGAGCAGGCTCCATGTTCAGCCTCAGTCCTGCTGAGTTCTCAACAATTCTTTGGCTGAAGAAGACAGGAGGCAAGACAGATGAGAGATGAGAGCCTGGGGGAGTCTGGGGAGGTACACAGAGGAAGGGGTAATGGAGCCCTCAAATCTACTCCCCAAAACTGAAGTAGTCTCAACCTCACCATGCACAGTATTTTGAAGACCTAACACAAATATCAAATTTTGACCCCAAATTCCTGTGGCACAAGTATGGCGTGGACAGCCACCCCTAGGAATGAATGCTCAAACTCCATTTTTAAATAATATTAAGCTAGATGCTAATTATAAAACTAGCCCTGAAATACATAGGGCAAAACAGTTAAAAGGTTCTGGGAAAAGATAAGAAATGGAGACTCTGATTGAGATCATGGATGATGGATATCAGGACCATCAAGAGAGCTTGGTCTGGGCATAAGGGTGGCCAGTCAGTCAACAGGTAAAAGGACAACTGCAAGATGGCACCCATGATAACCAGGCACATTTGTGATATCAGCACTCTGGGAAGCTGAGGCAACTTAGTGACCTCATTTTAAAACATAATAATCAATAATAATAATAATAATAATAATAATAATAATAGAAAGGGCTGGAGATGTAGCTCAGAGTTCTGGGTTCAATCTGATGCATAGAAGGAAGGGAGGGAAGGAAAGATAGAGGGAGGCAGGCAGTATGCCAAGGATGGAGGGAAGGAGCAACGGAGGGAGAAAAGACAAGACCAAATCCCACGAGTATGAACAACAGCAGAGTGGGACAGATGGTCAGTCCTTCCTATAAATAAGAATGAACATGTGTTGACCTGCCTTGAAAAACTAACCTTGGAACCCATCTCTACCTTGTAAACAAAATGCACTGATGAGTTCCAGAGGGATGTTCTATGTAAACATGCACAAAGCAAACAAATGTGAGCAAAACTCTAACTAAAACTAATCAAATAACTTTATAATGGAGGCCTTTATAATAAAGGCCTTTCTTTATAATGAAAGAAAGCATGAAACAGGATAGAATTTATATTCCTTGAACACATTACAAATTGAAAGAAAAAGCCACACAAGGGAAAACACCCCTGACAGAGGGCTGGCAATCTGAGCAAAAAACTTACTAAAAGTAATCTTATATTTATAAAAAAAAAGTATACAAAATTCAACAGTTACTTAATCAAAGAGAAAACCCAAATGATTGCCACCATTACAGTTTAGATCTAGAATGTCCCCACAAGCCCTCAGTGTTCAGAAGTAGAGTTATATGAAAGTGACTAGATCACAGTGGGGAGTTGCATGCATGAGTGAAATTATCTACGGAAGACTTGGGTGCTAAAAGTGTCCATAGGAAGTGGCCCCTGGGGCAGCCACAGGGGGCGTGGCCTGGAGGGGCACATCTCACTTCACTCTATTTCCAAACCACCAAGTAATGAGCTGCTTTCCTTCACTAGGGCCTTCTGCCACACTATTTTTGCCATGGAGCTGGCTGACCATGGACTGAAACTTCTAAAAACCATGAGCCAAACAATCTTTTCCTTTAACCTCAGTTATTTTGTCCCAGCAATAAGAAACAAAAACACCAACATATCCACTTATTAAGAAAACACATATTAATAGCACACTGCAATAGCATGGTTTTCTGACTAGATTAGTTGAAACTATCAAGCCTGACTAGATTAGTTGAAACTATCAAGCCTAGTAAGTAAGTGTGACTTGGAAAAGCAAGACTGTCTAGCAAGTATGGTAAGTCACACAATCCCAGACTAAACACTTTCACTCCCAAATATTAGCCTATAGAATTCATGCTGGTGTGTAGGTTGGCACCCATCATTCCATAGTACTGCTTCTAACAGTCCCAGTTGGAAGCCACCAACTGTCCACCAACAGTACACAGCATAACAAGATTCTGGAATATTCCTTCCTCAATAGCAATGAATGAGTTACTGTACACATAATGTAACAGGAATAAATTCTAAGTGATCATGCCTCAAGTAGGAAGTAAAGAAGACAACTGTCAGAGGCAGCAAATAGCTGCTGGGCAAAGATGACTAGAAAAGTTCAGATTGCAGAAAGTAGCCTTGGGTGGGAGTACAGTTGTGTATATGGGGTGTCTGTAAACTAGGCCTCACAGCAGAGGTAGCCCCTCAGAAAATGTGCTGGCTCTGAGAGCTCAGGAGAAAAAGTTTTAAAATTTACAAAAAGAATAATGAAAACTGCTCAAGAATTCTGTACTTAAATCCATGAAAACAAGAACAGGCATACTGGCGAAATGCTGGTGTGTAGTATGGCACTCATCATGTAATCACAGCACTCAAGAGGCTGAGGTAGAAGTATTGGTGGAAATTCAAGGCCAGCCTGGGTTATGAAGAGTTCAAAGCTAGCCTAAACTACCTAGTCAAACCTTGCTTCAAAAAGACAAAAAAAAAGGAAAAAAAGGTGGGAAACCATTAGTAAGAGAAATTAAGGCAGCCTTTAAAAAGGGACACATATTGTACAGTCATGAACTGTCATGGAAAATGACAAATTGGTTTTAAAGTTTACTTGGAAATGCTAAGGACCAAGAATAGTCAATGAAATCATACAGAACAATCACAGAGCTGGAGGACACATGTTCCGGATGCTGACACTCAGGAAGTGTGGCACTGCGAGTGTGGATGAGCTGCCAGAGAAGACAGTCTAGAAACACACCCACAAGTCTATTTTTTATCTTATGTGTGACAAAGCAATGCTGTGGTATGTAGGGGAAGGACTGCATTCCCATCAACGATACAGAGCCAACCAGACACTCATAAAGGAAGGAAATGATTTCAGTCTCACACCACACACAGAGCTAACTTCTCAACAGAGTGAAATACTTAAATGTCAAAAGGGAAACAATGGAGTTTTAAAGACTTGTAGACTATCTTCATGACCCCAAGTTTGGCAAAGACATTCTAAACAGGACAAAACTAAATATAATAAAAGGGAGGAAACATAAAGAGGTCTACCAAGACTTTTTGTTCAACAAAGAGAAGCTTCAAAAGGCAAATCAAACACTGAGAAGATGATTATAAAACATGTATCTGATAAAAGGTATGCATGAAAATGAAAAATTAGCAAAGCAGGTGGAAAAATGAGTCAAAGGTTTTAATAGTTTATAAATTGGAATCATCAGCTACAGCCATTAGACAAGAGGGAGAAATAAAAGAAATAAGAATAGGTAAAGAATAAGTTAAATTATCAGTATTTGCAGATGACATGATACTTTACTTGGAAGATCCAAAAAACTCCACCAAAAAGCTACTAGAATTGATACACAGTAACATAGCAGGATACAAAGTCTATACTCAAAATTCAGGAGCATTCCTCTACAGAGATAACAAATACACTGAGAGGGAAACTATAGAAACAATACCTTTCACAGTAGTACCATAGAAAACGAAATACCTTGGAATTCACTTAACCAAGGAAGTCAAAGATCTTTTCACAGAAAATTACAGCATCCTAAGAAAAGAGATCGTAGAGGATTTCAGAAAATGGAAAGATATTCTCTGCTCCTGGACAGGAAGAACCAACATCATGAAAATGGCCATACTCCCAAAATTGTTGTACAGAATTAATGCAATCCCTGTCAAACTGCCACCAACATACCTCCCAGACCTAAAGAAATCATTCCTAACATTTATTTAGAACCAGCAAAGACCTAGAATAGCAAAAGCAATCCTGGCCAACAAAGACAAGGCAGGAGGCATCACAATTCCTGACTTGAAATTATACTACAAGGCCACTGTGATAAAATCACCATGGCATTGACAATGAAATAGACCTCAGAATCAACGGAATAGATTAGAAGATGCAGAGACCTCTACGAACACACTCAGCCACCTGATCTTCGACAAAGGGGGCAAACATGCTTACTGGAAGAAAGATAGCCTCTTTAACAAATGGTGTTGGAAAAACTGATTTCTACATGCTGAAAACTAAAACTTGACCCAGGTCTATCACCATGCACTAAGCTAAAATCAAAATGGATTAAAGATCTAAATATTAAAACAGAAACAATCAAACTCCTGGAAGAGAAGTAGGAGGAACTCTTGAAGACATACAGGTAGACAAAGAGTTCATGAACAAACATGTATTTGCATGGGAAACACTTGAAAGAATTAACAACTGGGATCAACACTTCTTGAGAAGTTTCTGCACATCAAAAGAAATTGTCAACAAAGTGAAAAGATAACCCACAAATTTTGAAAAATCTTAACTAATAAGCACTCAGACAAAGGTCTGCTCTCTAGAATTTATAAAGAATTAAGACATATTAGGGCCCTCAAATTTAAAGACCCAATCCAGAAATGGGCATCTGAGATGAATACACACTTCTCAGAGGATGAAATTCAAGAAGTGAATAAATATATGAAAAAATACTCCACATCAGAAGCCATCTGTGAAATGCAAGTTAAAACCACACTGAGATACCATCTCACTCCAGAAAGAATGGCTATCATAAAGAAATCAACCAACAACAAATGTTGGAGAGGTTGTGGGGAAAAGGGAACCCTTCTCCACTGCTGGTAGGAATGTAGACTGGTGCAACCATTGTGGAAATCAGTGTGGAGACTCCTCACAAAACTAGGACTGGAAATCCCATTCAAGCCAGCCTATCCCCCTACTGGGAATTTTCCTGGAGGAACTGAAAACATCATATCATAGTGATATATGTGTAATAATGTTTATAGCAGCACAATCTGTGATAGCCAAATCTTGGAAACAACCAAGATGCCTGTCAAATGAGGAATAGCTGAAAAAGATGTGGTATATCTATATAATGGAGTATTACTCAGCTATAAAGAATGATCAACTTGAAGCATTTATATTGAAGTGGATGCCACTTGAACATACACTCATAAGTGAAATAAACCAGACCTACATGTGCAAATATCGTATAGTTTCCCTAGTATAAGAAATCAAAAGAAGAAATACAAATAGAAAGGTATAACAACAACTAAAAAGAAGTTAGGCAGATAGTTAGGGTAAACTGAATTGCAGACTTTGCAGGGTAACAATCAGCTTCTCTTCTGCATGGTTAACAACCTAAGTTTGCAGATCAAAAACTGGAGAAATGGAAGGGCCACAAGGTCAGCCAACATTTTGGCCCTAGCCTTTCAAGGTCAGTGAAGACTCAGGACACAGGAGAAACTGTACTATCACATCATGGAACTCAGTTGTGCCCCAAATTTTCTGATCAGGGAGATTATGGAGCTACAGAGGAATGTGACTGATGATCTATAATGTGCCTAGGGAGAGTAACAAGGAGATAAAACTTTCTCTCAGGCTTTTACAGACAGCAAACTGGTCAAGCAATGGCGGTGACTCATCCACACAGCTGACACAGACAAAGGATCTACAGAGTGAGGTATAGGATTACAGGATAAACCCTGAGGGGACTTGACTGACCTCATCAGATACAAAAGTTACTTTTTTTTTTTTTTTTGGCAGAACTGGGGATTGAACTCAGGCACTTGTACTTGCCAGGGAAGCATTTATTCCACTGAGCCATCTCCCTGGCCCCCAAAAGTTACATTTTTTGTTATATATGGGTCTTGCTTTATCTCGGTCTTAATCATCCAGCAGAAAAGTATGAAAATGAGGTATATAAAATAAAGCCATAATAATATGCTGAGCTGTAAATGGCTCTAGTCAACAACTTCTTCAGATAACCCACTATTATTGTGGACTGTTGGACTGTGTTGGATTGGTTCACTGAATTCAAGCACCTACAATAATTGAATGACAATAGAATACCCATTTTTGACAGGACCAAACAAAACAACAAGGGGGGATACAAAGGAAGAACCATTCTCTGTCTGTATAAACAGTATAGTTAGGATAAATGTGCAGTACTTTTGCATAATTCTATGAGAAGAAAGATTTGCTCTACTAGTATTTGGACAGGATATCATGTCTGTTTCTTGTACTATGGATAACCACTAGGAAGATAACAATGTAAAAAGTATTAATTATTGAAACTGTACTATAATTCAGCCTTAAATAAAAAGGTATACAGCTACATTCTCTTAATTGATTAGAGGCATCTGCTCTAATAGTGTTTGTAGATAGAGTATCATGTATGCACCTTGTACAACAAAAAGCCACTACAAAAACAACGTGCAATGTATTAATCGTTGAATCCTACTAATTTGTAGGATTCAAATTGTCCTACTAATTTGATTTGAAACTGTCTCATTGCTATTTGTTCTTCAATAAAATAGTTTATGAAAAAGAATATTCAAAGTTGAGTGTGGTAGTTGATGCGTATAATCCCAGCACTGTGGGAGGCTGAGGCAAGAGGATCACAAATTTAATCCCAACCTGGGCAATTTAGCAATTTAGTGAGACCTTGTTTCTTTTTTTTTTTTTTTTGTCTTTTTGAGACAGGGTCTCACTATGCAGTTCAGGCTGGCCTTAAGCTCACTTTGTAGCTCAGGCTGGTCTCGAACTCACAGCAATCCTCCTGCCTCAGCCTCCCGAGTGCTGGGATTACAGGCATATGCCACCTTGCCCGGCTGAGACCTTGTTTCTAAGTAAATAATCAATAAAAGGATATTCAAAATACCCTAAAATCACATGAAAAGCATCATTAGCCATTATGCAAATGCATGAAGCAGGGCTAGGGAGGTAGCTCAGAGATCTAAGGGCCTTCCTGGCAAGCGCAAGGAGCCAGGTTCAATCCCTGGTACCGCATGCTATGCTGGAATCCTGGTCTGATCCAGCCACCAAAACGTAGCACACGCCTGTATTCTCAGTGCAGTGGCTGAGACAGGAGGATCACTATGAGTTGGAGCTGCATAATGAAATCCTGTATCCAATAAATAATTAAAAAGAAAAAAATTTAAAATGCATGATGCAAATCAGTACATAACTCTACACTATAAACCACTAATCTATAACAAAAATTTAAACACACAGATAGTACCTAGTGTGATAAGGACATGGAACAACAGAATACAAGACAGCTGCTCTGGGAAAGAAGTCCTCTGAACAACTGGTGGATCCAGGTGTGGTGACATGTGCCTGTAATTCCAGCACTTGGGAAGCTGAGCTAAAAAGATTGCTGTAAATTCAAGGGCAACCCAAACTACATAGCAAGATCTGTCTCAAAAAAAAAAAAAAAAAAAAAAAAAAAAAAAAAAAAAAAAAAAAAAAAAAAAAAAACAAAACACCAAACCAAACAAAAGCTAGTGGAATGCTCCAACACTGGGCAAGCCACTCTGTGTTCACACCTAGCACAGATGCCTCTGCATTTGCTCACCAAAGAACTCCAGGAAGAATGTTCCTAACAGGACTGGGTGTGGCTCAGAGATGCCGCACTTGTTTAATGTCCACAAAGCCCTGGATTCAATCCCCAGCACTGCAAAAGCCAAACTAAACCAAACAAAACAGAACATTCATTAGAACATTGTATACCACAGCCCCAGACAGGAAACACCCTGGTATATCCAGCAAACACAATCATATTCACCAATAAGAATACACCACCATTTCATACAGCACCAGGGAAGAATCCCATGCTTGGTAAATGAGTACAAACATGAAGAGTGCCTTTTATGTCATCTGATTTGAGACTGGGCATTAAAGAGCCAACCAAATAGCTCAGCATATTAAAGCACCTGCTTAGGCAGACACAGGGGCCAGGAGTTTGATCCCCAGCCCGCAGGGCCCGCCCCACCCCTGGTATGCACTGAGAGGACAATTGAGACTGGGCATCGTGGCACGAGCCTGCAATCCCAGCACTTGGAAGCTATAAACAGGAGGATCACTATGAGTCAGATCTATGCAATGAGACCCTGTATACCCTGTCCTAAATAAAAAAAAAAGAACATGGGCATTGGCTTCCCTGCCCTCAGGGCACAATGACTCTGAAGAGGTACCACGCTGCATATATGCCCAATGAGTTGTATTACATAAAAGTATTATCAAGAACCAAAAGACATCAAACAAAAAATACTGCTGCATAGTTTCATTAACACAAGTTCAAAATCATAGAAAACTGAATTACATTGCTCAGAACCCACACAAACATTATACTCTCCAGTGCTCAGGACAAAGTCAGCAGGCGGTCACATGTGTCTCTGGCACTCTGGCAGCTGTGTTGGCCTTTAGGGAAGGAGCTTTATAACACTCATCCACTGTACGTCCCTAATGTACTGCTCTAATAGTTCATAGCTGAGCAGGAAGCACAACTCTGTGAGCACTTGCCATAGGTGAGGGTGTAGATAGGCTTCCCTGCCGTGTCCAGTGCAGTCAGACAGGGGGCTTTGGGCTGTGTAGTGCCCCACCGCTGCAGTGCAGCCAGCAGCGATGGAGGCCAGGGGGTCCCCATTGCCAAGGGCTCTCCTTTCAGCACCACCATCTGACTTCCCTCAGGTTTGGGCTGGTTTGGATCCGGTTGCTGTACTACAAGATAATTAAAATTTTAAAAAATTAACATTTCAACATACTAGGCACAAATTCTGTTCTTAAGCATTTATATTTTATAATTTTGTTTTTAAAAACAACTATGAAGGAATTACAATTATTTGTTTATATTTCTTTATGTCATAGCAACAAAACAATTAACCAGAAGACTAAAAGATTCACTCATAGACAATAATAGCTTTGAAGTAATAATAAAAACCACCACAACCCTGGTAGCAGCCATCTCCCAGGACACGGGTGGCCTCAGGGTGGTGTCTACCTTCCCCATGGCAGCGGCACAGCCCAGGGAAGAGAGCTCAGTCGAAGGCAAGCACAGCACTTGCGCCCAGCCCCATGCCAGGCACCACATCCCAGGAAAAATGTTTTTCTCCACAGTGGGGAGCTCAGGGTCCCTTGGGGCCAGTGGCTCATGGGTACAACTTTAGTACTCTCTGGGCTTATGATGTTTTTCTGCCTCTTGTTAATGTTCTTTTTAAAATATAAATCTATATTCCTTGTTTTTTATGCTAAATACACCTTCCATTCATAAATAAAGGCTATAATTCTAAGACGCAGCCAAATCACCTGGAAATTGAATATTTTAATACCAAAGGGAGCTAGGCATTGAGGAGCATGTCTGTAATTCCAGCACTTGGGAGGCTGAGGCAGAAGGACTGTTGTAAGCTCAAGATCAGCCTGACCTTCAAAGTGAGCATAAGTCTAGCCTGAGCTGTATAAAGACCCTGTCTCAAAAAGGCAATAAATAAGTAATAAATAGATAAATAAACAAACCAAGGGGTAGGCACAGTGGCACATACCTACAACTTTCCCATTTAGAGGCTGAGGCAAGAGGACTGCTACAAGTTCACAGCCTACTTAGGCTACACGGTGAGTTCAAAATCAGACTTCTATATAGTGAGATCTTATCTCAAAATCAAAACAATAATGGCAAAAAGGGAAGATAAGCATTTTGGATTTCACTTTAAAGAAAAATTTAAATAATGTGGGCCAGGGAGATGACTCAAATGGAATAAGCGCTTCCGTGGCAAGCACAAGGGCCTGAGTTCAACCCCCAGTTCCACTAAATAAATAAATAAATTAATTAATTAATAATAATGTAAGTTATATGAAACAGGTAATTTTATAAAATATGAACTGATCACAAAATATGGTCAATGTTTAGATTTCTCATTAACCTACCTCAAAATACTCCCTTTCACTTTGAAAATATCCCACTGTTTTCATCCCTTTCTAAAGCAGTTCTGAAGCTCTCATTCCCAAGTGTCTTTGGACTGTTATAGCAACCTTGATATGGTGAATCAATTAAAAATATTTACCTTTCATGCTCATTTTGACTTTGGGGAAAGGCCAGAAGTTGCCCACTGTTTTTGGCCATGTATCATTTATTTTAAGTTTTTTTTTTTAATTTAAACATTATCAAATTTCTGATACCCCCTGCACTAAGCACCAGATCAGATGCACAGAGAAATGGTATGTCCTTTTCCTCTCAGTCATGCACAGTCATTACCTGCTGAAATGAAGCAGGCACATGTGACTCTATAGTCACTGTCACACAAGGTGACCCTACAGCATGGGCAGAGGGAAAGATTTTTACTGTGTTCTGGCAGAACAGCTGTAACTCACATCCAATGCACATTTGTGTATACTTCTAGACTTTGTGGCCACCCAGTTCACACAAACATGGAAGTTTAAAGTTTACCTTCCAATAATTCCTCAAAATCATCCACAAAGAACTCCTTCAAAGGAGGGCGTTTTGGCCTCTTCAGAGTGTTTAAAAGTTGCTGGATTTTGGAAGACACTCTGCTGTTCACAGGGACACCTGTCAAATGAGAAGCAGAAAGGACTGAGGTCAAGAAAAGACACACCCAGGGAGTGTGCCAGGCACAAAGCTTCATCAGTCACTCCCTCAGGAATCAAATCAACTCATTGACATGTATTTTCTAAATGCCTTCCAAGGCAACCAGATCTAGTTCTAAGTTTGCAGTTTCCAAAGTGGCCCAAGGAGGCCTGGCACCGTTCCAAGATTTATGAGGTAAGGACCATTCCATGGTAGTACAGAGACATCACTTGCTTATCTCCAGGCACTATTGCTACAGACATGTGAAAGACATGTGGGAACTCCAGTGCTTTGATTAGCTAGTTGGAAGAGATTGGCAAAGAATTTTGGGTAATGTTTTTCATAAGTATGTGAGATTTATGTCAACAGTAACAAGTTAATTATCTTTTTTTTTGTTTTGTTTTTGTCTTTTTTTTTTTTTTTTTTTTTTTTTTTTTTTTTTTTTTTTTTTTTTTTTTTTTTTTTTTTTTTTTTTTTTTTTTTTTTTTTTTTTTTTTTGGTATTTTTAGGGAAGGAAAGGGTCTACTGGGTGTCCAGAGTCTCACCACTCCATCAGACTCGTAGTGATCCAGCACCCATTTACAGCCTCGTAAGAGCTGGGATTATAGGTGTGCACCACCATATCCAGTCTCAATTGCCATCTCAGCATGTCCCAGAGGTGGGGCCAGCACGGAAGGCCGGGGGATGGAATCCTTGGCCCCGGTACCTGCTTGCAGGCACTTTAATCTGCTGAGCTATTGTCTTTTGTCTTTTAAGATATGACCTCACTATGCAGTTCAGGCTGGCCTTGAGCTCACTCTGTAGCCTAGGGGCTGGTCTCAAACTTGCAATGACCTTCTTGCCTCAGCCTCCTGAGTGCTGGAATTACAGGCATGTGACACCAGGCCCAGCTGTTTATTATTTTTAAAAGAATAATTTTAAAAATTGGTAAATATTTAGAAATATGGTAAGTATCAAGACATATAATCTAATATGGTAAATATCAAGATATAATCCATATAAAGGAAAACCTCTTAGTAACTACCTGAGTAGTTATGAAGAAACTTCACTTTATTCTAAGAGACAGAAAGTCATAAAGAGGGTCAGAGTTTGCCAGTAAGTTCCCAGTATGCTGCCTAAAACAAGCAATGTGTACCAGGTGTTGGGGCAAGGGTACCTGTGGGCAGTGCCCAGAAAAGCCAGCCAGGAGTCAGCAAGGACCAGCTCTGTGCGCTCCCAGAGGGCTTGCATTGCTCCAACAGCCCTGGCTCCCTATGGAGGGGTGGGGCCTGAGGCGCAGGCTCTGCAGCATGTGTAGCTTTCCACACACAGGGGGCAGCACACACAAGGCCCACATGTACATCTGTGGGCTGTGTGCTCTTCACGCACAGCACCCATGTGTACACAGACACACAAGTATTCATGCAGGACATCAAGTCTTGCCTCTCCTCACACATGTCTGAGCACCCCTTCTCCCCCATAGCAAGAATCCTTTCTGTTATCAACAGCAACTCCTTTGCTACTTGCCCAATACTATGTTACATCTAACATAATTTTAGGACTAGGCTACAGCTCAGAGGCAAGGCACTTGCCCAGCATGTCTGAGGCCTGGGTCAATCCTCAGAACTGAAAGAAAAAAATTTTTTTTTCAAATTTCTTCACTCATAACACTACAAACTGGAAAGAACTGAAGGTCTCTTCAGCCTGTGCAAGAAGGCCAGGCATCCAGCCAGACCCTCACTCCTTGCAGCCCTGCCCTGCCCCTTTGGAGTGGCTGCAGCACCTGTAGATATGGGAAACACTGAATGCTGTATTTGGAAATCTGTTGACATTAACCAGCATACTCCTAAATAAAAGATGGAGCAGAACTGGAAGCATAAGACAATAAAGCACATCTGGGGCTCATTGTTGAAAATGAAAAAGTGGCATGACAAAAATGTATACAGTGCTCTGAGAAAGGGGTCAGAGCTCCCAATCCCGAAGAAACAAGAATGGTCTGAACTCAGTGAATGAAGATTCACTGTAAGAAGTAGAAGTTAGGAAATAATAAATAAAAGAGTACAAACCTGAATGACAGGGAAAAAAAAAAAACAAACCAAAAGCCACTTATCTTAAAGATCAACAAAATTCAATAATCTTTTTGCTGGATGAACAAACAAAAAGAAAGGAGGAAATCCTGACATAAAGCAAGGGTGCCCACTCAGGCCATTTCATTCAGCACTGAGGAGTTCTAGCCAGAGACTGGGCAAGAAAAAAATTAAGGACTAATCAGAAAGGAGGTAAATTATCCGTTTGCAGCCCATACGACTGTTAAAACTAATAAATGAACTCAACAAAGTAGCAAGATGAAGTCATCATACAAAAATCATTTGCATGTCTATACACTGACAATGAAATAATATGAAAAGGAAAGCAGAATAACAATTCCACTTACAACAGCATCCAAAAAGAACTAAACTATTCTAGGCCTGGTGGCACATGCCCATAATCCCCATACTTGGTAAGCTGAGGCAGAACTGTCATGAGTTTGAAGACAGCCAGAGGATTACATACAGAGTTCAAGGCCACTTGAACTATATAGCAAGTGCCTGTCTCAAAAACAAAAATTAAATTAACCAGAATTTTTTGTACAGTACTTCACTACAATAAAACAATAGAAAAAATAAATCAGTATAATTTATTATATGGAAAAAACCTCCAAAATAAAATCTATCATCATTTTACTATATAACCAACCAAATAATTTAGCTAGGCATGGAAGCACATGCCTATAATCCCAGCACTCTGGGAAGCTGAGGCAGGAGGATCACAAATTCAAATAGACAATTCTGTGGCTTTGCAAGTCCCTGCCTCAAAACAAAACAAAACAAAACAAAAATTTTTAAAGAGCTGGGGCCATAACTCAGTGCAAAGACATCGGGTTTAATCCCTAAAACCTTAAAAAAATTATTTGATAAAAATCATATAAAATTTTTCAGCAAACTAAAGGAAAGAGAATTTATCAATCTGCTAAAGAATTATAAACCTATATGTAATATCACAATTGAAAATGGAAAACTGAATATCTTTTCTAAGAGTAGGAATGAGGCAAGAATGCCCACTCATGATATTTCTAATGACACCATATCAAAAGTTGTAGACAGTAAAAAAAGACAGCAAAAAAAATTGAAAATATGCAATTTGTGAAAATATAAGGCTGTTTCATTCATAGCCAATACAATTGTGCATTAGAAGATTTTAAAGATTCTAACAAAAGTTACTAGAACAAATATAAGATCAATAATACAACACCAATTGCATTTCTATAGCTTACTAACAAATAATTGGGACAAACTTAATGCCATTTACAATATACAACTGCATCAAAAATGTAAAACATTTTGGGATAATTTTGACAAATTATATGTAATTCCTTTTTTGAAAGCTACAACCCACTTGTAAATACTACTGAGATTTTTTTACTGCTAGCTAAAAAATTGGGGCTTGCAGGTTAGCTCAGTTGTTTAAGGGCCTGCTTGGGAAAACCTGGTCAGGCGCAGGGAACTGCAGTTTGATCCCCAGCTCCACATGCTTACCAGCCCCACCCTTAAGGCAGCCTGAGCCAGCCAAAAAAAAAAATCTAAATAGCTAAAAAAATGAAGCTCTGCCATGCTCATTGTCTGGAATCTCACCAAGTTGAACTGGAGATGCAATGAATTATCAGCCAAAATCCCAAGAGAAGATTTTAGCAAATGGATTTTTAGAGAAGAAACAGCAAATGGATTTTTATTTATTAAATACAAAAAAACTAAAATAGCCAATGGGACTTAAACTATACAATTTCAGGAACATCTATGAAACCACAGTGATCAGGGGTATGTAAGGCTTGTAGATAGACAAGAACAAGAGCTGTGGAAACAGTCCCACATAAATGGTCTACATTAAGTATGTAGTTAATTCTAATTTTAGCAAAAGTCTGAATAAAGTCAATATTTCTGTTTATGGATATCTAGTTATTCTAACATCATTTACTGTAAAGACCATTCCTCCCACCTAGTTTCACTGGCATCTCTAAAATCTTTGATTTAGGAGAAAACTTTGTGATCTTGGGTTAGGCCAAAATCTCATGGCTTGATGGAGGGTGTTCCCAGGAGAGTACCTGATGGATATGTAGAAGAGGCTCCCCAAGGAAGAGACTGGGCATGAAGTCATGCACAGAGAAGAGCTATAAGTGAGGACATTCAGAAAATCACCAACACCTCTGAGCCTGCACAGGGGAAGCCCACTGCAGCAGCCTCACAAGCAACTGAGATGAAGACCAAGGTACCTCGTGGACTGAGGCCCTCTCTGTCCGGGGCACTGCATCTGAAGGCAGAAGCTTGCCACAGCTGCTCGTCTCCTCCAAGGGCGTAGGCCCAACTCCTTTTGTACCCAGTCTAGATATGGAGTTCCTCCCTCCCTATTCTCCTACTTCCTTGTCTGATCACTCTGTAGATATTTGCAATTGTCTCTGCATTCCAAGGGTTCTGTGATAGCATCCACTGCACATACCAGTTTCCTTTCACGTGCACATGGCTTACAGAGGATGCTGCTCAAAGTTATTAAGGGAACACAAAGCTGTTTCCAACCCAAAGAGAGAACCTGTGCTCTGCTGTTACAAAAGGAGAAAAAAGGGATGCTCACCATCTGCTGTTTCCAGGACGCTGCCACTGTACCCCCGAGGGACACCTCTCACAGAGGCCACTTGTGGCCGCTCATAGTGTGAATGCGGTACACTGCCCGTGGTGACATCAGGAGGGGCAGAGTGCACATCTGCTTTTGAAAAACAAATCCAGGAAAGTGGCTGTTATTTCAAGTGAATGTTCAGCAGTTGTTCAAACCCCATTTGTATGGAGCTTCACTAGCTGAGTGCTAAGTAGTGGCCTGAAGTACCCCAGTTAGCATTGTCCTCCTGGCTGATCAAAGGCACAGCAAGAGTGTGTGGTGACGTAGGGAGGTGACCAGCTCAATTTACAAAAGAGTCCAGCCACAGCACATAGGCTATCACCACAATAGCCTGGCAACATCATCCATTGACTGAATGACTGGCTGTAGTATTGGGGAATAGAACTCTGAGTGTTTTCACTGAGCTATATCCTCAGCCCTTTTTAAAATAATATTTTTTTGTTACTTTGAGTCAGAATTTTGTTATTTTCTTAGTTAAGTTATTAAACTGCCCAGGCTGGGCTCAAACTTGTGATGCCCTGCCTCAGCCTCCCCATGCATGGGATTACAGGTGGTATCACCAAGCCCAGTCTGACAGGACTTCAGTTAGAAATTCCCTCTCAAGAAAGCAGAAACAAATCTGAAATCAAGTGTTTTTGGAAAATTATCAAATAATAGCCAGACTTCTATAAATTACCCCCAATCTTCTAAAAAGTCTGCCGGATATCACAAAGACACCACACCTTGGCAGGCCTCAAAGAATAAAACTACAAAAATTTATGCTGCTCCCACTTCCAGTTAAAAATGTTACAATGATGAGGCAGATGAAGCTGCATATGCCTATGATCCCAACAACTTACAAGGCCGAGGCAGGAGTATCACAAGTTGGAGGCCTGCCTGGGCAACAGAATGAGCCATCTATCTCAAAAAACAAAACAAAACTGCAATACTGAAACCACAATAACTTTTCAAAGTAAGATTAATAATCCAGGTATGGTGGCATTCACCTGTGATCCCAACACTTGGGAGACTGAGTCAGGAGGATCATAGCAAGTTCAAGACCAACCTGGGCTACATAGTGAGTTCAAGACCAGCCCAAAATATAGTGAGGTCCTGTCTCAAAAAATCAAACCAAACATACAAATGGGAAAAAATAGTATTAATATGACCATGTAAAATATAAAAATGATTAAAAGTACTTTTCCATTGTTTCAATCTACATTTTTGTGCTTAGTTTCAAGGAGCAACATATGTATCTCTTCTGAATACTGGCTGACAGCAGGAATTAACAGTGCACTTGGGCCTGCCACAAGGAAAGACTGGAAAGGCACTGCGCAGGAACACAGATCAGGACCATGAGTCACTATGATACCGAGTACGAAGATACTTGTCCATCTAAGAAAATCCACAGTAGCCTTTGCTGGGTGGAGACCTGAATCCCTTGGTATTTCAATAGATGTACTGCCAGTCTTGCCTCAACACTCTTAAACACTGCAAAGCTGGGGTGGCAGACCTCTGGCCTGTGTGTTGCTTTTCTTTTAAGACAAAAGATGTTAATCTATGAGTTGTTTTTTTCTACACTTAAGCCTCAGTATTCAGGCTTAATTGCAGTGTTGGCACTTCGTGATAACTAAGTGGGTCTTGGGTTGTGGTTTGGGCACTTGACTCTAAAGGTTTCCTATCACTGCTCTACAAGTTTAAATTCTGATCATCTGCTATTTCATTACCCTAGCTAGAACGCAAAGCAGGATTTCACATATGCAGAAAGGAGAAGCATTCACCTTTTAGGAACATCTGTAGCTTAAATGACAATTTCCACAACTTATGAAAGAGCTTAATGTTAAACAAATTAGCACTGTAAAGTATGTATGAAAGAACCAGAAGTTTCTTTCAGTTTAAAAAAGAAACTTCAAGTTCCCAAGTCTAACAAAAATAAATAATACAAAAAGTATAGGTAGAAAAAAAGTACAGATGGAAAAAAATATAGGCAGACATGGTAATTTTTGTACTATAAACATTTTAAATACCTGCATGAAAAACTATACTCAAAATTGAATTACTATAAAAATTTAACTTATTTTAAATATAAGTATTACACTTCCTTGTATCATATCCTTAAACCAAAACTGAAACTAATTTTTTAAATTACCTTTATCTAATATGCTCTACTTCAATTTTTTTTCTTGTTTTAAATCTGTTTATTTATTTATGTATTTGGTACAGGGTCTTACTATGCAGCTTGGACTCATAGTGATCTTCCTGTCTCAGCCTCCCCAGCACTGGGATTACAGGCGTCCACGACCACACCCAGTTTCAGTGGCCAGCACAGCATGCAGTATTGGGTATTGAACCCAGGTCCTTACAGTTGCCAGGAAGGAGCTTAGACTGCCAAGCTATCTCCCTGGCCTCCAATTTTTTTTTCTTAATCCACTCTTTGTATATTTCTTTCCTTAGCACAAAATGAAGAATTACCTAATGTTAGAAACTGAAGTAAAGATTGATTTTGCATCAAGAATAGGGAAGATGAATACAGGTTCATCAAGCTTATCTAAGGTGCTTAGGATCAGCACATTTCAGACAACAGAACCGTTTTGGTCTTGGGAACATTAGAACACTTTGTTGCTGAGCATTCCTAATCCAAAAGTCCAAAACAAATCCAAACTGCTGCAATGTGACATCTGAAGTTTCATTCAGATTTCAGATTCTTTATTAGCAGATTAAAGGAACTCAATCTGTATTTCAAAATTTAGAAATTTAAGTCAAGGGCTGGGAAGATAGCTTGGTGGTCTAAGCACCTGACCGGCAAGCACAAGGACCTGGGTTCAATCCCTGGTACTGCATGCTGTGCCAGCACTGGAACCCTGAGCGTACTGTGTCAGCCACCAAAACCAGGTGTGGCATGCATATACTTGTAAACCTAGCACTGGGGAGTCTGAGACAGGAGGATCACTACAAGTCGGACTTTTTTTTTTTATTTAGAAATTCAAGTCAAGTATGTCCTGTGAATGGCACATAAGAACTACAATCTGCAGGAAAGAATTAAGAGTCTAAGTTGAGATGTTTTTAAATGTACTAGACTTAACTAAAACATGTCTATGGAAGGCCAAGCAAATGGGAAAGGAAGACACATGTGAAAGACACAGAAAGGTCAATCATCAATGTAGGAAACAAATCCATGTTATCAATTTTGACAGCCAGGTTCTTCTCAGAGAACGCAAACACTAAATTTAAGCATATGTTAGGGTTAGAAGCATATTTAAAAGACACTGCACAACTCCAAAAGAGCAGAATGCTGTGCACTCTAACATGCCTCTGGCTGACTCTTCCTGATAAACAGGCTTGTGTTTCTCATCACCCACCAAGAACAGTGACTGGACACCCAGGGGTGGCTGAGAACCTGTAGCTGAGCAGTGCACCCTGTACTATGTCACTGAGAAGAGCTTCAGGTAGCAGATACAATGCAACACTCAGGGGCTACCATTTCTCTCATGTAAGCTTTCAATGAAGTTCATTGTATATGTCTTTCAATAAAGTTCACCTCTGGATAACAGAGAAAGAATACACAGTTCCAAGGCTGTTTTTAAGCTGTCTGTCAACCTCCTCAAGGAAAGGAGGTCACATACAGGACACCAAGCAGGCCACACATCAAGGTGGTCTGTTTCCTACGGGCACTGGCATCTTCAGTCTTGGCGGGTCATGCAGGTCCTCTACTGTGGAAGAGCATGAGTGCAGATGAAGCACCAAGAGTCCCTACTTGACGTACACTGCAGCTAAAAAGTACATGCATGTACCAACTCCAACAGATAAAACACTAATACCAACAGTGACATGCACATGGAGAGTGCAAGGACAGAAGCTATAGGCTACCTGAAACTCCCAACCATGCCCACATGGGAGGCCAACACACTAGAGTAGCCTGTGGGGATCCTACTACCCACTATAAGCACCCTGCAAGCACTCCCCAATTCAGTGCAGTGGGATCCAGAAAACAGGGTTGTCCCTGGCTTCCCCACTAAGCAGCCATGTGATCTTAGGAAGTTGCAATCACCTGGCTTTTTGTCTTCTAAATTAGAACAATGAAGGATAAAAATAAGTCTCCAACCTTGCTAACTACTTCAAGGTACTAAGGCAGGAACTTACTCAAGTTTCACATACCAGACCTGCCCAGCTAACTACATCACTGCTTCTGTTAACAAACAGGTTTTCCAATGAGGGAAGATTGTGGAGTATTTTTTTCCTAAGATTAATGTGATTTAAAGGGCTACATGATTTAGAAAAGATCCACACATCTTTATGATAGCTTTGCCTGACAATGTTTTCAGTTGATGGGCATCAGGAGGAAGACAGACGGGCCCAGCTATAGCCCTAGACCAAGTACCTGGCTCAGGACTTATCCAGGTCTAGGGGCCAAATATGGCCCTATAGCCAAGAGGAAAGACTGAGGACAGCCAGCCAGCCAAGGGTAGCACCACAGCTACCAGTAGCTGCAATATCACCCATCTACTCAAGAGCAGGCCAGGAGCCATTAAGACACCACGTACCACTGAGGTCTGCATGAGTTGGCCGCTATAGCCAGAAGCATGGAATTATTGCCTTCACCACAGGTCCTTCCAGATGTGAAGTGGGTGTGGGTTGGGAGTCAGCACTGGGCACACATGCTACTGGTTTCTAGGACTGAACACCAATGGTACGTTAAGAATACTCCCCACTGATAAGGGGTGTGGTGAGCCAAATTTCAGAACCAGCCAGCATGTGATACCAGGCCTCAAACCTCAGTCCCTTGGCAGGGCAGGGTCAGACCTTGTTCTGCTGGCCACAGTGGCTGTTACTGACCTATGTGGGCGCGGGCTGCAAGGCCTGAGAGCGCGGTGGCGGCACTGGGAGCAGCGCTGGGTCTCCCTCCCGGGTGAGATGAGGTGGAGGATGCAGAGGATGAGGTGGAGGAGCCCTGAATGACCCGGTCGAGCCAGGGCTCGATGCCAGGGTGGCTCTGCAGCGGAGTGGAGGTGAGTCGCCCGGGTCGCCGTAAAGAGCCCTCATCTTCTGAGGCAGATGACGTGTCTGTGGTTAAAATAATGATGACAAGCATGATGTTGGGATGAGTCAGGAGGGGCGGCCCTGCCACCCAGGTGAGCAAGTGGGCACCTTGGGTTACTTGGACCTACAAGGGTGGGCGACAGCTCAACTGCAGGGAAGTGGGCCCAGGAGACTCAATCTCCCAAGAGGCCTTGCCCACAGACTTCACACACGAGGTGAAGAGAGCCTTTCACCTCTGCACAAAGGATGCCTGATGGTGATGTGCTCCACTGGTGCACACCCACACAGTCAATCCCATACCCAGGGCGTCCTAGCTGGGCACAAGCCCCACAGATGGTATGGCTGTACACCAGGCTGCAGCCTGTTTCTGAGGTCCTCTTAAAAGAATCTCCTCTCCAAGACAGTGCTTCCCTCAGGCAGCAGCTAACCTCAGGTTCCATCAGTATCACTAATTTCTTTTTCCAGGTATTGGGGATTAAATCCAGGGTCTTCACACATAGCTACATACCCAGCTCTTTCTTTTTTACTTTGAGAAAGGATCTTACTAAGTTATTAAGTTGCCCAGGCTGGATTTTTACGGGATTCTCCTGCCTCAGATTCCTAAAGTGCTTGGATTACAGACATACAACAACAGACCCAGCACAATTTACTGCATGTACTGATTTACAATTTTGAAAAGTCTTTAGAAATTAGATAATGTTTATAATATTGTTTAGCAAAAATAATAATTTGGTAGCTATTTCTACGATTTTTTTTAAAGCTCATTTTTTTCCCAAGTAAAGACACATTGTCAAGAGCATTAAATTATTTTGTGCATCTGGTATACTCGGTGTGTAATTATAAATGTGGGTGGGGGATATAGCTTGGTGGTACAAGTGCCTGCCTGGCAAGCTCAAGGCCCTGAGTTCAATTCTAGATAGCAAAAATAAATAAATAGATAAATGAAAATTAAAAAAAATAATTGTAACTGCATCAAATCAAAACTGAATGTCACCATTTTTATTTTTAGGGCTATGAGGATCAGTGATGGAGGCTCCTGGCTGTGAAGCCATCAGACACTGACACCTCAGTCCACACACAAGTTCTCATTTCTAACAGCAACAGCAACAGAACCACAAAATGTGCCCAAAAACACCTAGTCTTATACTGTGTCACATTAAGTCCTGGTAACAATATACCAAAAACAGGAGTAAGATGAAGACAATTTTAAAAGTCTTAACTTAGGAAACTTTATTATTCTTCTGAATGCTTTAGATTTTTATCTTTACCATAAGATATAAGTAGCATCTTAGTACACACACACACACACACACACACACACACACACACACACACACACACATACACACTAGCCACAAAATGTCTTATAGAATGCAAGTATCCATTCCATCATTCCATTTAGGTAAGAATAATACTATGTATACTACAGATTTCCAGGTAAGAAATGTGCACATATACAAACATTTTCATCTCAAAATTTTCTAATCCTACTGCAGTTGGAAGGATGTCCCACCTCAGTGGGAATATGCACTATTCCCTGGCCTAAGTCCCACCCCTTTCTTCATACCTGGAGGGGTGTAGGTCTCTACAGATGAATGCACAAGGACAGAACGTCTTTTTGAAGGCATAGGCATCTTCCTCTCTTTGTACTTGGCCAAAGCTGCTTGCACAGCCTCAGTGTGGACATCTACAAGAAAGAATAGCACTTGAAATGTTTTTATAAATTGGTTATGACACAAAACTCAGATTCACATTTTCACTACATATGAAAGATGCAAAGCTCTACTTACCATGCTACCCTTACAAGTTTATCCCAGACTTTCTTTAAACTTCCTATTGCTTATAAATTTGACTTTAGAACAGGTAAATATTTCTACAGCTAAAATTAAAACAGCTGGGCATAGCGACACACACCTGTAATCTCAACACTCAAGAAGCTAAGGGAGGACCAGCCAGATAGCTCAGTGGACTAAAGTGCGTGCTTAGGCAGACACCTGGACCGGGGTTTGATCCCTGGTGTGCTATGCTGGCCCTGCCCCCAGGGCACACTGAGCCATCCACTGAGACTGGGCGTGGTGGCATGTGCCTATAAACCCAGCACTTAGGAAGCTAAAAACAGGAGGATCACTAGGAGTCCAATCTGTGCAGTGAAACCCTGTGGACCCTGTACTAAATACAAAAAAAAAAAAAAAGAGGCTGAGACACGAGGATCACTGTGAGATTGAGGCCAGCCTGGCCTATAGAATAAGTTCAAGGCCTGCCTGACCTCCTAGCAAAACCCTGTCTCAAAAAGACCAAAAACTAAATAAATGAAACAGAAAAACTCCCCAAATTAAAAACAGTGACACAGACAAACCTGTGACCACCTTACAATATTCAAACAGATTTTTTAAAAAATGTATTTGGTACAAGGTCTCAACATGCAGCTCACTCAGTGATTCTCCTGTTTTCTGCCTCTGTAGCACTAGGATCACACCCAGTCTCTATTGCCATCTCAGTGCACCCTAGGGGTGGGCTAGATCAGGATCAAACGCTCTTCTCTACACTTCTCAAAGCAAGTGCTTAGTCCACTGAACTATCTCACCAGCCCCTCTAAACAGGTTTTTATTTTGTTTTTTCTGTATTTAGTACATGGTCTTCAGGGTCTTACTATACAGATCGGACTCAAGACTCATAGTGATCCTCCTATTTTCAGCCTGGAAAGTGCTGGGATTACAAGCGCACACCACCATGCTGTCTCAATGTGCCCTGGGGGCAGGGCCAGGGGCAGCATGCTGGGGATCAGACTCGGTCTGCCCCTGCCTAAGCAGGTGCTTTAGTCCACTGAGCTATCTGGCTGGCCCCCAAACAGATTTTTAAATACTGGAGTAGGACTACTCAGCCTGTTCCTCCAGAAATACCTGCTGTGGACAAAATGAATTACATAAAAAGACTTCAACTTCCCCAACACCATGTTGGGGGGTGAGGGGACTTTTCACATTGAGATTTTCTAAGTCATGTTGAATTCAGCAAAGGAAGAGCATATGATGGTCTGATTGCCACACCCCTAGCACCCTGGATATCCAAAAAGTATGTCTTAACCATGCATGGTATTCCGTAAACCCAGTTACTCAAGAAGCTAAGATAGGAAGACCGTAAGTTCAAGGTCAGCATGGACGCTTAGCAATATTTCAAAAACCAAAAAGGACTGATGATACAGCTCATTGAAGAGAGCCCTGGTTAATCCCCAGTGTAACATGTGCTAAGGTTGCCAGGATCTACAGTAAGAATCTCTCTTCTATCTAACTTGTGAAAAAGGGGGAAAATTGTAAGGTTTACTGTCACACCTCAAACTGCAAAAGTTATAGCTGTAGTACATGGTAAGTACAGCACACATGGGCAGTACTTTCCACAGTTTCAGACAACCCCTTGCAATAGAACCCCATGAATGTCCTGAGGACAGGGCGGGGGGACTTCTGTACATTGTTTTCAAATATAGAGACCAAGAATATTATGACATCTGAATTACATAAGCTAGCTAAGGTATGCTTCTAAACTATATGGGAAGAAGCAAAGTGCATGGAGGGGAGTTCATGGCTGAGCACTGAATAATGGTCCTGAGGTTATATCATAATACATAAGTTTTTAAATATTTAAAAACTTTACATTTAAATGGTTTATAGAATATTAATCACACAAATTAAAAATCCACACCTAGATGCATTAAAATAAAATTTATGCACATCAAAGAGAAGAAGACAGTTCTAAAAGCTTCTAGAGAGGAAGAGCAAGTCACCCTGAAAGAGCACGGTCAATGCTCAGGAATAAGAACAGGTGCAAGGAGACAGCATGGCACTGAAAAACGTCCAAAACTAGAATTTTTACTGCCTGAGAAATTTACCACGTAAACATACAAGTTTATCAAAAATATTCTCAGAGGCAGAGGGCTTAAAAACCATTCCCACAGCAGGACTTAGGTGAAAGGCCTCATAGGGGAGGTGCTCAGAAGTAAGAGAAAGAAAATCAGAGACCTCACATCAGATATGGGAGGCTTCACAATCACACATTTTAAACTTTACTGGTATCTTTTTATTATCATTTTTAAAGAATACAAAATAGTGATAGAAGAAAACAGCATTACACATGATACAAGATTTCACTAAACAAAGTAATAGGAATCCAACAATGGTTGCTGTATTACATGATGCTATGTGCAAATTAGTTTTTCAGATTACCAGATATAAATATGTAAGTTTTGTTTAAAAAAAAAACAACTAAGAAGTTATAAGAAATTTACTGGTATATTAAAAAAAGTAACATTACAGATAAAATAACACAGTACTAAAAATCTAGACAACATAAAGCAAAAGATTTAAGAGACTTAACAAAGCTCAAGCACAAAACACAAACACCACCAGGCATATCAAAAACAAGCCACATGGGCCGGGGAGATGGCTCAGTGGAATAAACACTTCCCTGACAAGTGCAAGGGCCTGAGTTCAATCCCCGGTTCCGAAAAAAAAAAAAAAAAAAAAAACATGCTTCATGTCTGCTTGGACTGCCATGACAACAGACTAGGCTAAAATTTAATTCCTCAACACTCTAGGAGCTAGAAATCGAAAGCCACTGTGCCACAGCAGTTGATTCTGGATGCGGGCTCTCTCCCTGGCTTTAGCCTTCTTTCTATGTCCTCAACTATTGGCCATGTGGTTTGGCTTTCTTTGTACAGGGCTCTCACCCAAACCCAAGGGCTCCACCCTCACACAATCACCTCCCCAAGTCCTCTATTCCAAATACCATACCCTGGAATTAAGATCTTCTACATATTATCTTGGGGATACACAATTTAAACCACAGCACAGTAACAAGGTCAAAGATCTTAAGCAAAGATCAAAGCAAAGGAACACAGATCAGAAACAAGCTTGGGGACCAAACTATGTTTTCATAGTTTGAAACTATGGATTTCAACACTTAAGAGAATATGGTTGCCTCAAAGATAACAGATCAGGGTTGGGGAGATAGCTCAGTAGAATAAGTGCTTGCCTGGCAAGCACAGGGTCCTGAGTTCAATCCCCGATACCATAAAAAAAAAAAAAAAAAAAAGATAACAGATCAATGGGAAGGACAGAGTGTAGAAAGGGATGTACACACCTATATATAACTTCTTTTAGATAAAAGTGTGAGAAGAATTCATTGGAGAAAGCATTGTACTCTTTACATATGGTGCAGAAAAAAGTTAGGTATCCATTTTTATCAAATGCTGAGTATGACCCTCAGGATTCAGAGATGTTAGGTAGAGTGTACCTTTATCCTTAAACTTGGTATAATATCTTACATGTATTTGAAAGTATGCATACACAGTATTACAAAATGTGAGAAAAGAAACATCCAGTGTGTTTAGGTTATTTTTAAGTATAAACTAAATTAGTGAGAAGCTTCTAGTCAAATATTTTCATTCTTTTTTTTTTTCTTTGGCAGAACCAGGGATTGAACTCAGGCCCGTGTGTTTGCCAGGGAAGCATTTATTCTACTGAGCCATCTCCCCGGCCCCTCCAGTCAAATATTTCTTAGACCACTTCTTCATATTCTCATGCTGAAGAAAAACACTTAAAATCTTAATGTACTATTTTGGTATTCTTAAAATTGCCCCTTCATTATACCTACTGAAAGCTTTCGAAACTAAGAAGGACTTAAATGTCCAAGAAACATACACTTACACAATATGAAAATGTTGTTCAACAGTTAGAATGCTCAAAGCTACCAATCTGTAAACTATAAATGAAAGCAGTTTTAAACTATCAATGAACATTCCAATAATTCAAAATTAAAGATCAATTTAAATATTTGTAATAGCACTAACAGTGACAGAAATTGAATCAAAAGGAAAGCCACAAGACTATAGATTCAAAGTAAAGAAATAGTACAACACACGGCCAGCTCCACAACATACAGAAACTGTGACACAGAACCAATTCTCTGAGGAAAAGTGGACAAAATTATGTCACAGTGGGAGAAATATTTCTTCCAAGTTTTATAAGCCTCTTCTAGGAAAACCAACATGTAAGAGATGTGTGTGACCTGGGCTGGTAAGATAACTCAGCGGTCTAAAGCGCCTCTCAGGGACCGCGGTTCGATCCCCAGCACCACATGCCATGCGAGCCCCTCCCCCAAGGGTGGGCTGAGCTGACCTCCCCCCCCCCCGCAAAAAAAGAATCCGTGATGTGTAGCGAGACACTGTAATAAATAAATGAATTAAAAAAAAAAAAGAGATGTGTGTGACCTACTACATAGATTGGTTAGGTGAAGGTTAAGCTTTTTGTGAGACAGGATCTTTCTATGTAGCCTAAGCTGGCTTTGAACTCACTATAGAGCCAAGGCTGGCATTGAACTTGTAACACTTCTCCTGTTCCAGCCTCCTGTGCTGGGATTACAGATGTGCACCACCATGCCCAGTTAAACTCTTTTCTTGAACAACATGATGATCTAAATCATTGCTTAAGTGAAATCAGTTCCTTCAGCACATTTTGACAAAGAAAAATTAACCAACAGCCTCTGTGGCAGAAGTGCAGTCCTCACTGTGAGCTTACCTGACCGGAAGCGCTCATCCCTGGAGTTGGTGGGCCGGGACTTTTGTGGTTTGGGTGCAGCTGTGGTCAAGGAGGGTCCAGAGAGTCGATTCTCTGCTTGCAGGTATGGGTCTACTCCTGAAACAAATTTTGAGGAAATATTTTCTGTAAACAATTTGCTTACAAGTTATGGAAAATTCCCATAGCTAATTTTTTTTAATGTATATGCTTTAATGATTTTTTTCTTTATAATAAGTTTTAGACAATTTTCATCTTTGTGTCTCTGGGTATGATTTTATTCAAATTTCTTGTGCAAAAGGTTCCTTTTTCTTGGAAATGTGGTACTATAAGTTCAACTAAATTCAGAAATTTTAAATCTTTAAATATTGCTTACCTCTTTCTACTTTGAGAATTCTAATTATATGAATATAAGTTTCTTGATTTTGACACATGGTGAACTATTATATGACTGATCTGTAAATTCTTCATCTTTATTTTGGACAATTTTTATTGTTATATTCATTTAAGTTTGTAAATAAGTTATTTACAATGTGCAATCTATTATTAATCTCGTGATGTATTCATTTCAGAAATATTTCTCTGAAAATCATTCTGTCTATACCTTATATCTTTAACAATTCAGTATCTGTCTACAATTTTTAATATGATATATAATTACTGATTTTCAATAAAGTTAATAAAAAAACAAGTTATGGAAAATTCATTTAAAACACACGTGATTCCCCTATGTGGCAAAATAGTATATAATGCACCAACAGTGTGGCCCTCGAAGAAAAAAACAGCCTTGGCCTAGGGTCAGGGCAGTGTCTGGGTCCATATGACATCTCCATCTGCATAGCTGAGTGTCACAAAACCCTCTGAACACTCTTGGCAGTAACTGGTCAGACGTAGGAACCCCTGCTTGCTGAGGCAGCAGGCGCTGCAGAGCACCCTCCAAGCGCCTACTTCCACTATGTGGCTGTTTCCTGACTCTGGAATGACTTGTGTCAATTATTCCCAGCACTGTCCCCAGTGTCAGAAGACCCTGAGAACAGCTCACCAACCATCACTTGGGGGGCTACTACTGGCTCCCAAATAGAAACAGCTGTGAAAGGGTGGGGGGAAGAGTGGCGAAGAACAACCCTGTGAAGGTGATAATTGCTTCCAGATGCAGAGACCCACAGTTGGCCAGCAGTACCAGCCTTGGCTGTGTCACCTGCTTGGTCTGCAGTGGCCCACGTCTGTAACCCTGCACTGAGGAGCCTAAGGAAGGAAGATTGCCATGAGTTTGAGACCAGCCTGGGCTACACAGTGAGACCTTGTCTCTAAATAAAAAATATGATTCAGTACCAAATTCAGCAAGTTTCAAAGAAGCTGAGTACCAACATATCACTGTATAAGTAAACAGACCTCCTCATATGCCAAAATATACACGCTTTAATTCTTTGAGATAGAATTACTTAATAGATACAAACAAAAGCCACTCTGAAATTACTGGACAAAAGAGAAGATGCTTAATTATAACAAATATCAAAAGATAACTTTCATAAAGGTTATAGTGATTTACATGCCCACAAGCAATGTATGAAATTGGCACTTTCCTACATCTTTTTTTTTTTTTTTTTTGGTGGAACCAGGAATTGAACTCAGGCCCTTGTGCTTGCCAGGGAAGCACTTATTCCACTGAGCCATCTCCCTGGCCCCTCCCTGCATCTTTTATTAGCAAATAGGTGCTATAAAAAGTTTAAAAATTTTCCCAATCTGGTAAGAAAAAAATGGCTAATTTTGATTTGCATTTTTGTGCTTATATAGAAGTTGAACATAATATTTACTGTCATGTACATTTCCTGAACTTTGAATTTCTATTCACTTTTTTCAGCTAATAAGCTTTCCTCTCCTAAAGGAGAGAAGTCTTCTGCTGAGTTACATTAGACAATGCACTTCAAGGCTGTGGCCTGTCTCTCTGTCTGCCTGTCCATCTTTAGTTGCTTGTCTCTGCTGAGACAAAATACTTGACACCCAAAGTTAAAAGAGAAAAGGTTTATTGTCTCTCACATTTTGTAGGTTTCAGTTCATAGTTGGCTCTAAAACAGGGTAGCATGACAGAAAGGCATTGCACAGAATACAGCAATCAGCAAGCAACAACCACAGCAACTTTTTCCATTCCTTATATCTTATCCAGAGTAAGGCAGGCAACACTCACACCCTTAACCCTAGCATCCCACTATGAATTGATCCCACCCTCACATCCTTGATTATAGCATCACACACCCAGCTCCTCCAATGCTTGAGTCTCTGGGGGGACATCTAGACACAAGCCACAACATTGTCCTTTCCTTGTCAGTTTCCAGGTTTGCAAACTTTGTGAAGACAACACCTAAAGATTATTCAAATATTCTCCTGAATTTAGCAATTGTCATAATTGAAGGCATATTTTGATTCTTCTGGAATTTATGCTCAGATGTTGGAGAAGAAAGTCATTGCCTTCAAAAAGTCAGCAGAAGGGGCCTGCAAGACAGCTCAGCAGTCTAAAGCACTTGCTTAGAGGACTGGGGAGATGGCTCAGTGGAATAAGCACTTCCTTGGCAAGCACAAGGGCCTGAGTTCAATCCCAGTTCCACAAAAAAAAAAAAAAAAAGACCAACCTCCTCTTTGGCCAGGCGTGGTGGCACATGCCTGTAATCCCAGCACTCGGGAGGCTGAGGCAGGAGGATTGTCGTGAGTTCGAGACCAGCCTGAGCTACAAAGTGAGCTTAAGGCCAGCCTGAACTGCATAGTGAGACCCTGTCTCAAAAAGACAAAAAAAAAAAAAAAAAAAAAAAGCACTTGCTTAGGCAAGCTTAAGGCAGGACAGCCTTTTGGGCAACCCCACCCGCAAAAAGAAAGTAAGCATGAGCAATGAACTAAATCCTCCCTCCTGTCCTCTCCAAGCACTGCTGGCCCTCCTCCTCTAATGACATATGCTCTGAACACTGACAGCCACCTGTGATTACATGGGAACCTACACTCTCAGGCTTAACATCTCAAAGCTCAGTCTTTTCACACTAGTATTACTTTTCAAAATTTTATTGGCCACTCTCAAAATTTTTCTCTTTATAATGGATCTTTATTTCCAAGCCTAAGGCTTTATTTTTCCTATCATCTGTCTTTTATTTTGTACTTTATTTATATGTTTATGCTTATATGGGGAAAATGGCTGTGGTCTTTTATTACCTGATGCAGTTTCCAAACAAAATTAATATTTTGCCAAATGCTCAGCTTGCAAACTAAATTGTTCAGAAACAAAAACCTTCATGAACTGAGATATTCCTGTACACCAGATTTCTCATGTTAGAGAAACTATGCAATATTTAAGCTTGTAAATCTGATTTATTTCACTTAACATTCCTATCAATGACTCAAATTTATCCTTTAAAGCACTCCATGGTGTGTAAATACTACATTTTCCTTATTCATTTATCTGCAGATAGACACAGAGGTTGCTTCCAAGAGTTAGCTATTAGGAATTGTGCTGCTATAAACACACGTGTGCATGGATCACTGTAAAACGATGTTTTTAACTCTTTTGGTAAGCTACCTAGAAGAGGAACAGCTGGGTCAAGTGGAATTTCTGGTTTTAGTTTTTGAGGAGTCTCCATACTGATTTAATCTCCATTGTGGTTGCACTGGTTTATACTCCTTCCAGCAATGCAGATGGGTCCTGTGCACCACCCCCAAGCCTTTCCAGCTTTGTTCTCTGATTTCTTGATGACAGCTATTCTCTCTGGAGGAAGATGGAATCTCCAGATTGTTTTAATTTGCATTTCTCAAATAATATCAACCACTTTTTTGTGCTTTTATTAACCATTTGTACTTTCTCAACTGACAAGTATCCACTTCAGATGTTCATTATTTGAGTGGGTCTTTTTTTTTTTTTTGAGACAGGGTCTCACTATGAAGTTCAGGCTGGCCTTAAGCTTACTTAGAGCTCAGGCTGGTCTCAAACTCACAATAATCCTCCTGCCTCAGCCTCCCGAGTGCTGGGATTACAGGCGAGCGCCACCACGCCCGGCTTGAGTGGGTCTTTAAATCTGATGGGATCTATTTTTTTTTTTTTTTTTGTTCTTTATATACTCTAGATATTAGTAGCTGGCAAATTTTTTTCCCATTTTGGAGGTTGTCTCCTCTTGTTTCAATTGTTTCTGCTGCTATGTAGAAAGTTTTTAATTTAGTATGATCCCATTTGTTGATTGTTGGTACTAGTTTTTGTACATTTGAGGTTCTATTTAGAAAGTCTAAAAAAAAAAAAGAAAGAAAATCTTTGCTTATGCATGCATCTTTAATGAGTTTCACCTAGTTTATTTTCTAGTAGATTTTTTTTTCTCTTTTAGTATTTAGATGTCTGATCCATTTTTTAGTTTAGTTCATGGTGAGAAATACGGTTCTAAGTTAAATCTTCAAGGCTTTCTGTTTGTTCGTTTGTACCAGTGACTGAACTCAGGAACTTGGGCTTGCCAGGTAGAAGTTTTAAGTTAAATCATCAGTATGTGGATAGCCAGTTTTCCCAGCACTAATTGTTCAAGAGACTATTTTTCCTCCAGTGAAAGCCTTTTCCTCAAAGACCAACTAGCTGAGTGTACCTACAATTGTTTCTATATCCTCTATTCTGTATCCTCTACTGATACACAAATTTTTTTTTTTTTTTACCAATACCATGTTTTTGTTCTTTTATAACCACTAGAGCTTTACAGTATAACTTGAAGTCCAGTGTAGTGATGTCCCTTGTCATACCTTTATTGCCCAGAGTTGATTTTGGTATTCTAGATCTCATCTGATTCCAAATAAAGTTTAGGAATGCTTTCTTCTAGCTCCATGAGAAATGCTATTAGTATTTTGCTTGGTATTGTATTAATCTGTAAAAGAGATTTTGAAATGTAGCCATTTTGATATATTGGCTCTGCCTACCAAGAAACAGAAGTATCTTTCCGTTTTTTAATGTCTTCTTTGACTCTGTTTTTTAGAGTTGTTCTTTATATACTCTAGATATTAGTAGCTGGCAAATGTTTTTCCCATTTTGGAGGTTGTCTCCTCTTGTTTCAATTGTTTCTGCTGCTATGCAGAAAGTTTTTAAATTAGTATTAAATTAAAGACCTGTTGAGGTCTTTCACTAACTCCTAACTACCTCAGTTTGCAGTACCCAAGTGCCTGCACACCGTAGGTGCTCTGCAGCATGGGGCGGGATTAATATGCTAGGCTATTTTTTCACTCAAGTTGTATAAAACAAATATTTGTTATAAAATACTTAAAACTACTGACCTTACCTTGAATAAATGGAATATATCGTGCCAGCAGCTTTGCCCTTTTCTTTTCATATCCCTTTTGAGTGATGTCACCTAAAACAATGGAAAAGGAAAATTACACTTCTTCTAAAATTCCAACATTAGGGCCAGACTGATAGCTTAGTCAACTGTGTCCAGCCAGCCCTGCCCCCAGGATGCACAGAGACTGGAAACTGAGACTGAGTGTGATGGTGCGTGCCTGTAATCCCAGTGCTTAGGAGGCTGAAAACAGGAGAATCACTACAAGTCCTATCTACAGGGTGAGACCCTGTAGACTCTGTACCCCCTGTACTAAATGCATAAAACAAAATAAAAATAAAGTTCCAACATTTTTTATTAAAAACTAATTCATAATTGTAATCAACATTAATTTCTTTGAACTGTTGAGTGGATCAGTCAATTCTAATGGGTCCACACCATGTACTACAACTCAGGCACAGCCATATAGGCAGATCTCCCGTGAAAATTGCTGATGAAGAAGCCATACCCCAAATTATTCACTTACATGACTTTAGAAAAGACAGAACTATAGAGTGAGGACAGACGAGGGCTGACATGAGCTGACACTGAGGGAGCATCACCAGTGGCCACAGGGAATGTAAGGTGCGAAGCTGTCCTATGACATAGTGGTAACTGTCAAATAACTATGTGAATCTATCAAAAATTCAAATAACTGCATGTAAGGAAGAACAAATACAGTATATTTACTATATATAAATAATACTTGTTTTTAAAAATTGTGATTAGTAACTATTATGGTTTGTATCTAGATGTCCCCTAAAGCCTCACACATTCATGGGGGGGTAGGCTTTTCAGAGGTGGCTGAATCCAGAGTGTGTGATGCTGGGATTAAGGGTGTGTGATCATTTTACTGACTGATATGGCACATCCCTAATCCCAGCAACCTAGACAGAGTATAAAAGGGGCAAAGAGATGCTGTTAAAGTCAGTTGTTGATTCTGCTGTCTTATGCCCACCATGAACTGTTCTCTGCAAGGCTATCCTATTTTGGAGTCAGCCAAATAAGAACTGTCTACAAACTATGAGCCAAATAAACTTTTCTTTCCTTAAATTCGGGTGTCAGGTATTTTGTCTCAGCAACAAGAAAAGTAACTAGCCCCTGAGGCCTTGCCAAATTGTGGAGTCTGAGGTCACACTACAACTCAACAAAATCCACATCAGAATTTACCTGATTTCTGTGCAGTTTTAAGTTTTAGAAACATTAAAGAAAAGGATCCACCAAATTGAAGCCCTCTCTGGGCAAAGTGCCTGGGTGAAGACTTGAGAAAAAGGACAGCTATTCCAATCATTATCACAAAGACACCAATGAATGAAGTAAAACACCAGGGAACAAAGTAGGAGATGTGTCTCCACCAAAACACAATCCTACATTGTTGGAAATGGAGGCCCCAGTCTTACATGCTAGGCAGGTGCACTACCCCTAAGCTCCATCACCAGAAGTACATCCTGACCTCTTGGTTCTATATCACAGAAGGGGGGTGCTAATAGCAGATCTTTGATTTTTTTTGAAAACTTTATTTAGACCAGAAAATATGTATTATTGCAATTTAAACTGCTACCTTTTGGTATGACTATACATTAGTACAATTTTCATTATTATTGCCCTTCATGTTGTATTTTTTAAGCCCTCTTCCACCCTGCCCTGAAGAGCAGTGAAAGAGAATCTGAAGATCAGGCTGTTGCCACTGAATGCTTACCAAGTGTTCCCCTTAGCTGAATTCTTGAATTTAGTCTGACTGTAGTGCTCATGTGAAAATATAGGAATTCTGAATGTCTGACACCTAAATTAAGTCTACTGGAAGATCTGGGTATACACTAAATGTCATCCTGGGAAAAAGAGCCTAAGACAGCTGCTTAAGCCCAGGTTTCCTATAGTCTGTTGGACACTGGCCACTCTCGTGCCCCCCAACACTTCCTGTGTCTCTCCCTTCTGTACTCATCCCTCTGTCCACACCATGCTCTGCATCCATCCCCACAGCAACTTCTCTGTGTATTTTCTATGTCCTGTGCAAAGTGTACGTCTTGCTCTCCATGTGTTTTCACCTGACCTGAATAGCACTGTACCATGAATCTCACATGTTTCCTACTTTTTCACTAAATCCTCAGTACAACTAGCATACCTGATGCAGTGCCCTGACCCTAGTGCCCTTGGTACCATATTCTCATCTCACCCTGTATCTGTTCCATCTAACCCATGCACCAGACACTCACAGACCCTGGTGCAGCCACTGCCCACCTGAACATGCTCAATGTTACAGCTACTGTCTACCTTGGGTGCAGGATACAACAGAATGGGTTTGTTTATAAAACTTAAACTTTTTTTTTAAGTTGGGTAACATTCTATAGTGTGTTTTTTTTTAATTTTTTACATAATTTTATTGAGAAACAAATAGCAATGAGACAGTTTCAAATCAAATTAGTAGGACACTTTCAATAATTAATACATTGCATATTGTTTTCTTAGTGGTTATTTGTTGTACAAGATGCAGACATGATATTCTATTTACAAACATTATTAGAACAGATCCCTCTATTCACTGAATGAAAAGAATGTATCTTAACTATCTTGAATCTACAGATACAAAATGGTCACTCAATTGTATCCCCTTTTTTGTTTAATTTTGTCATTTAAATATTATAAGTGTGTGAATTCAGCAAAATATTGCAAAATAGTCTAGTAGTCCATAATAGTATTGGGTTTTCTGTATGTCTGGCAATGTCTGAAGTTGTTGACTTGAGTTTTTTACAGCTCAGCATAATAATATGGCTTTACTTCTTGTACTTCATTTTTATACTTTTCTGCTGGATGGTTAAGACCAAGATAAAGCAAGACCTATGTAACAAGAATTGTTGCTTTTGCATCTAATTAAGATCAGTCAAATTCCCTCAGGATTTATCCCAAGACCCTGTACAGCAGTTTGTAGATCCTTTGTTAGTGTCAGCCATGTGGATAAGTCACAGCCATTGCTTGACCAATTTGCTCTCTGTAAAAGCCTGACAGAATGTTTTCTCTCCATGTGACTGTCCGTAGGCACACTATACATCATTGATTGCATTCCTCTGCGGCCCCATGATCTCCTTGATCAGAAAACTTGGGACACAACTGAGTTGCATGATGTTACAGTACAGGTTTGGTTCTCATATGTCCTAAGTCTTAATTGACTTTGAAAGGTCAGGGCCAAAATGTTGGCTGTCCTTACAGCCCTCCTTTTTCTCTAATTTTTGGTCTGCAAACTTAGGTTGTTAACCCTCAAGAAGAGAAGCTTATTGTTATTATCATACAACCTAGGCTGTTGAGCTTAACTTCACTATCTGTCTGAATATCAAACATCTTAGGCTTAACGTGGAACAGCTATTTTTCATCAGGTATTGATATGTTAAACTTTAAGTCCCTATAAAATATATCATTAAAAAATTTAAAAAGTTAAAATATATTTTAAAATAGGAATGAACAATTATATATGTAAAACTTAAACTTTTGCATAAATTTAAACCCATACATTTTTTAAAAACATCATCTTTTTTTAAAGGTTTCCTCTAGAATACATAAAAATGTGATAAATATCAATGGAAATTAAATGCTGCTCTATGAAGTTAAAACTGATAAACTCCTACTTAAAAGCAGAGTAGTCAGCTGAGCATGTTAGCACAGGCCTATGATCCCAGCATCCAGGAGGTTGAGGCAGGATGATCATGAAGTTGAAGGCAGCTTGGGCTACATAACTTGTTCAAGGCCAGCATGAGCTAAAAAGTGAGACACCGTCTCAAAAAATAAATAAAAGCAGAACATCAATTTTCCAGAATACTTAAGAATTAAGGGGGCCACGAAATTAACTCAGTGGCATAAGTACCTGCCTGGCAAGCGCAAGGTTCCAAGTTTGATACCAGGTACTGAAAAATAAAAATAAAAAAGAATGAAGCATTCACTTGTTAAAACAGTCCTTCTTATGTTCCCATTTCAAATGGATGCTGAAATAGTGAAGGAGCCTAAAGGACACACAGGCCTATGAAACTTGCTGATCCCTGGGTGATGCTCACAATTTACCAAAAGCCATCTCATCTCATTTTTTTTTAACTGAAACAAATTGACCATAATGATCTATAGATGTTCAACTTACAATGAGACTTCATCCAATGGTTGTACAGTCAAATGCACACTGAACTGACCAGGCATCCACTCTAGGAAGGTGCTCAGACATTGGTTGTACACCAGTAAACACCAGTATCACTAGCTTGGGAAAGGATCCATTTTTTTTCTTCCTTTTTGTTTTTTCATATGTATAAAGCTATTTTCTATGGGAGCAGGAGAAGCTTCAAAGAGCTAGGGAGAGAGAGAGGTGAATGGGGAGGGAGAAAATGATCAAATCTTAAAATGTAGTTTCTTCTGAAATGCCTATCACTTTTGAACCACAGTAAAGCTGAAAAATCCTAAGTTTGTGTTCCACTTTCTTCTTCTTCTTCTTCTTCTTCTTCTTCTTCTTCTTCTTCTTCTTCTTCTTCTTCCTCTTCCTCTTCCTCTTCCTCTTCCTCTTCTTCTTCTTCTTCTTCTTCTTCTTTTTTTTTTTTTTTTCTGCAGTACCAGGGATTGAACTCAGGACCCTGCAACTTAACAGGATTGTGCAAACACTTATCCCACTGAGCTATCTCCTGGCCTTGTGTTCCACTTTCATGTGTTACCAGTACCATCTTTCCACATGCCTGGCTTAGCAGAGTCCAACACCACATAACGTGGAATGCCAAATCTCTTACCACACAAGAACAAGAGGGGCTGCAGTGTGAGTCTAAACAGAGAAGAGGCTCCCACCTATTCCCTCCTTCCAGGTTCAGCCCTCTCACACAACACTACACAGACTAACATCATAGTTGGCATGGCCCTGCAAGGCAGACACAGCTCCTGGCAGAGCACAGAGACGCTGTAGAACTTTGGAAAGTCTGCTCCAAATGGGATGACATGCAGCTGCCACCCAACTCTTCTGCCATAGCACAACTTTGCACAGGACACCAACCCCAAGTATCACCAACTCAGCAACCCCCTTTCTAAAACCTCCTTTCCAAGTACTGGACAACTCTTAGGGCAGGTACACCTAAATGACCACTCTGGACAACTAGGGCTACAGCCCCAAAAGATCACACACCTTTAGCTTTAATATGTGATCCTTATATGTATATATAAATTAGCATTATTATATTATTTTGAGACCAGGTCTTGCCATGTAGTAGACTTAACCTTGATCTCCCTGGGTAACCCAGTCTGGCCTTAGACCTGTAATCCTCCTACATTAGCCTCCGAAGTGCAAATACTACCATGCCTAGCCACCAACCCACAAGCATTAGAGGTAAGCATTTGTTAAGTAGACAACTTAAGTCTTAATTATTAAACTTGTGCTTGTCATGTTGGTTCATAAAATTATAGATATAGTAAAAGGACAATTCAATCAAGGTTAAAAAAAAAAAGGCTAATTTGGGGTCAAAGATACGTTTGGGTTTTGCTAGAGCATGCTGTTTGGCTGTATCATGAAGTCAGATCCAGAGAAAGAAGCTGACAATGATGAAGCTAGATCTGACCTACTGCAGAAATTGACCAAGAATGCTCAGGAGACTGGCAACCTAATTGCAAATCAAAGGTCTAAATAGGTGATAAAGAGTATATAGAGATAAATGAGCTACAAGTTACCAGCATTAAGATAAAATAAAATACAAATGTACATATTCGTTATAGATAAGATTCTATTCCTTCTAAATTTTAAGAGATCTCTGCTAATTGACAAACAACAAAATTTGACTAGCCAATGTATAAATACAAAGTTCTAAAATTGTAAGAGTTACTACAATTCAATTTAGTTAAAAAACCTATTTGAGTACATTGATTTGTAAAGATGTTTGTTCTGTGTACTTGTTATCCATTTGTCTGACATTCCATGAAAAATTATTTCTCTTTTTATTTGAGCTAAACAATTTTCCTTTTATCATTTGTTCATAATTTGGGTTATATACTTAAAAACATGTTTTCACCTGAGTTACCAGATGGTTTAAGTGATATCAAAATTGATTTTCTCATATATCATAAAAAAGATAATAAAAATTCCTTAGGGTAGAGAAAGATTATTGGACAGTCCAATTAGTGAACAGAGAGAAGTGACTAAGCTTTGTTTGTTAATAAGGAGCCCTAATAATCTCTTGAGAGACACCCCTGATAATTTGGTCATTGGTCAAAAGATAAAATTTTTCAAAACAAATTACAGTAAATTTTCTCATTAAAGATGCTCTTGACAGCCGGGCAGGGTGGCACATGCCTGTAATCCCAGCACTCGGGAGGCTGAGGCAGGAGGATTGTTGTGAGTTCGAGACCAGCCTGAGCTACAAAGTGAGCTTAAGGCCAGCCTGAACTGCATAGTGAGACCCTGTCTCAAAAAGACAAAAAAAAAAAAAAGATGCTCTTGACACAAAACTGAATTAAGAAATAAAGGTTTTCACATATATGTGACAATTCATTATTGTTAATCTCGTGGTGTCCTAAATGTACTCATGATTCTGGATGAACAGGTCTTCCAAAATGTAAAACAAGGGTTGCTTACTGTGGTAAGACTTTTTTCAGATTCAAACCTCTATTTTTAACAAAAAAACTTGTGATGTACATTCCATTAAAGGACAACTAATTAAGTAAAAGCTTCTTATGTGTTTGATAGAAATAACTGGTTAAAGGGTAATGTTATGTCAAAATGAAAAATTAGGTATGTTACAAATTGTCATCATGATTGTCATGCTATAATGTTATGTGTGGTTTTGATTTCTTAATTTCTGTGTAAAAATATATAACTGTTGGGGCTAGGGAGATGGCTCAGTGGAATCAGTGCTTTCCTGGCAAGCACAAGGGCCTGAGTTCAATCCCTGGTTCCGTCAAAAAAAAAAGTAACTGTTACCTGTTAACATTCTATAAAGATTTTAATATTAAGATATCAATGGTTGTTAAAAAATAACAGTTCCATTTTATGTTCTAAGGTGTTTGATATTCAGATAACATAGTAATACTAAGTTTACAGCCTCCATTACAATGTAATATCATTAATCTTCTAAAAAAAATATATATATATATATCTCATTAATCTTCTCTCCTGGAATTTTAACAACTGAAGTTTGAAGACCAAAAGTTAGAGATAGATTGGGCTAAGAATATAGACAATATTTGGGCCCTAGTTCCAAGGTAAATCCTGAGAATTAACTGACCTTGACAGATAGTGAAAATTGATTAATATGGGTTTCACCTTAACTTGGTCTTAAACATCCAGCACAAAAATGTAACAAGATGTATCAAAGGCAATGCCACAGTAATGTGGTAGCGATAAAAGGTTCCAATCACCAAGAACTTCTGACATTTGCCAGTTAGACTGGTAACTGATCACTGTTAGGATACTTGGACTATATTCTCCAAGAACATCTTTTCCAGCTTCAACTAAAAACTTCATTCACAAAACAGAAAGAGATAATGGGAGTGGCTGAAGCTGGATATTGTTTTATATGTCTGGAGGCAAGAAAAGGCCACAGTGCCTAAAGCAGCCAAGCTACCTGAATCTTGAGAAAAGCATCCTGGCTGGACAATTTCACTCATTAGTTCCTAGTGTTCTAGCTCCTTGTGTCTCCTAATATTAATTTGCATGAGTATGAATAAATGCCCCTACTCTTGTTGTTCAGTCCTCTTGCCTATCCCACAAGAAGCTTCCACCTGACCCAGCTCCTGTCTCTTGTCTATCATTTCCTCAATCTTCTCTGGTGTACATCTAGAGCCCAATGAATGGTGATACTAATTTCTATTGTTTTAATGAAAGGAACAGCCAATGCTTTTTTAAAAAATCAAATTTGCATGCCTAAGTCTGATAACCTGAACAACTAATTTGAAGATAACAATATGCAATGTAGGGGACCACCTACTCAGGACCCCTCCTCCTGTCCCTCTCTCAGACAAGAGCTTTCTTTCCCTCAATAAATATATTCTGCTCATAAAAAAATATGCAAAAAAATGCAATGTAACAACCACTGTTAATTTTCTATCATCTTGTTTTGAAATTCTGTAGTGTTTTAAATGTTTAAAAAATTATCTCTTTAAAATAATAACAAATTAAAAGAAAAATGACAAGCTGGAAAAAAATTATGCATTGAATTATATATGTTAATACTGTTAACAGTATTGTCAGATTGGGCTTTGGAGGAGGTGAGATAGATTTCAAATTTTACTTCACATGCTTTTTAACTACTTAATTTTTTTAGCATAACAATCATATTAAAAGCATATGGCAAGGCTGGGCATGAAGGTGCACACCTATAATCCCAGCACTCAAGAAACCAAAGCAAGAGGAGTTCAAGAAACCAAAGCTGTGAGTTCAAGGCTAGCCTAGGCTACAAAGTGAGTCCAAGGACAGCCTGAACTGCATAGTGAGACAAAAAGCTGCTTTCCTATAATTTTAGCACTTGTGAGGCTGAGGCAAGAGGAATATTATAGTTTGTGCCTAGATATACCTTCTAAAGCCTCATGCACTTTTTGAAGGCCTTCTTCAGAGGTAGCTGAATCTAGAGTTTGTGATTGATTCAAGGTTCAATGTTACAATTTAAGGTAGGTGACTGCTACTTCAAGGTAGCCCAGCTGACCTCTAATAACAGCAGTCTGAATAATGTAAAAGGGTGAGAAAGAGACTTTACTCCCTCTTCCTTTCTTGTTGCTTCAGCTATCTTCTGCCAACATGACCTGTTGCCCCTCTGCCATGCCACCCTGCCTTGGGGCCAGGACTGAAATCTCTACAAATAGTGAGCCAAATAAACCTTTCCTATTTAACTTGGGCGTTGGGTACTTTGTCTCAGCAAAGAGAAAAGCAACCAAGACCAGGATCAAGAGCAGGAGGCCAGCATGGGCTACACAGCAAGTTCAGGGCTGGCCACTACATAGTGAGAGCCAGTCTCAAAAAATAAAATATGTACCACAGACTTTTCCACTATGTGTTATGATTACATAAGATGCTACTGAGGAAGCCTAGATGAATTCTAGGTACTATCTCGGCAATTTCCTAAGTCTAAAATTATTTTAAGGAAAAAGAATTTAAAAATATATGAGAGAGACTATATAGAATTGGTGCTTTTTTTTAAATGTTTGATAAAACTTGCCAGCAACACCATATGGGCTTTCAGATTGATCTTCCAGGAGATCTTAAGTTACAGATTTAATTTCCTTAAAAGTTAAAGGACAAGCCAGACACTCTAGTACTCTGGAAGACTAAGGTTGAAGGAACATGTTAGAATCCAGCCTGGGTGTTGTAGTTAGGGGTGGCAAGGGAAACAATAAGGGCACATAATTTATAAGTTTATTTTATAATGTTCACCCAAAGATTCAAATGCAAAAGAGTGCAGGAGATCTGTCCATACACTGTGGACCCAAAGAATCCAGCTAAGGGATCTGGATCCCATGGCAATGTTCCACACAAGAACAGCTAAAGATGTACAGCCCACAGCAATGTTACCCAGGAGTCCAGCTAGAGCCCTAGAGGCAGGAAGGCTGGGAGGCTGAGGAAATAAGACCACACATTGGAGCGCATGTGGGCAACTTAGTGGAAACTTATCTTAAGGTTTGATGATAGACACTGGAATATAGCAATGGAAGGAAGAGAAGAAAGAAGAAAGTGGGTTCCCTGGAAACAGAAAGGATCTGAAGTAAGAAATGAAGCCCATGGGAAAAACAAAGAGAGAAACTTCAATGACGAAGGAGGTGGCAAGCAGTGCCTTCTCCAAGTTGGGGCTCACTGTGTGAGAGAAAAAATTGATTGCAGGCTTTTTGGTTTTTTTGTAGAACCAGGGATTGAACTCAGGCCCTTGCACTTGCCAGGGAAGTAGAATAACACTGAGCCATCTCCCCAGCCCCATGAGAGAAAAACTTGAAACCTATGGACACACACTGACTGCTGCTGACTCCAGAGGCCTCCACAGAGAAATAAACCAGTGCAATGGATGACATGGACTTCACTGGCTGGTGAGTCACACTGATTCAGACATCCCATGGAAGACAATGATTGGCTGGAGCCATCTTGGAGAGGGGCCAACTGAGCTGGGAATGCACAGCAACTGCTGGCCCCATCTACTGGCTCCCAGCTGAGTTCAAGTCCACAGAAGCTGTGTTGACTGCTGTAAACTGAACAAGTCTCATTCCAGCCTCATAGTCAGAAACCAGTCTAAACTTCAGAGGAAACAAAGGCTCAGGCTTGCCGAGATTACCCAGTACCCTGCTGTAAATCCACTGCTGGCTTGCTGGGATAAAGCAATATGGATCCACACTCTGCCTCTATATATGTACCAGTGACAGCAGGGACAAACCTTGAAGTAGACATTTTTTCTCTCTTTTATTTGGTTTTCTCCTTGTTTTTTGTCTTCTTCAACACAGGTTCTAATTTTTCTGTGGTTGTTGTTCTGTTCTGCCTTTTATTTCTTCTTGCTCTCTTTCCATCCCATCTTCTGCACGAGTTTCCCACACTTTGTCCTCCGGCCTTGCTTCTAATCTCTTCCTCCTCTATTTCTCCATTTATCCCCTAATTCCTTTTAAATACTATTCCCAGTGGGTAAAGTTGCAATATTGAGGAACTATGTACTACATACAATTTTTTGGTTTATTTTAGTTATTTGATTATACAACCACAAACCTAGTTCATATAAAGATTACAAATTACTGGTTATCTCAGTTTGTCATTTTCTAGGCTGTGTTTGATGCTACTGCTATTGCTGACTGTACCACTTTAGCCAAAATGATGTAATTGTTCTAACCAGCTCTCCTTGCTGGTATACCATGACTTTTATGCCTAAGTGTCATAAAAAATACTGTGAGCCCATACCCAAGAACCAGGGACTGAGCCAAGCAGGTAACAACTTCTCATTCCCAACAAATTGAGCAGGTAAGACCTTGCAACAGACTCAAAACCCAAAAGATAGCTATACATGGCAGACATCTCTGAGGAGTCATTTCATAAGGGTTCTAAATACTAGTAATAAAGCTACTGAACATAGGCAACTTATAAGCATCAATCCATGAATTAAACTTTAAGAAACAGAAAATAAGAAGACACTAAACAAGATGTAACAAGATGTAACACTAGCCAAGCATGGGCTGAAACCTCCACAAACTGTGAGCTAAATAAACCTTTCCTTTCTCAATTTTGAGTCTCAACTATTTTGTCCCAGCTATGAGAGAAAAGTAACCAAGAGAATGTCCAACCCAGATTGATGTATTTGAAAAATGCTGTTTCAAAACTGATGGAAAAATAAGATACTTGGATGACAAGAACACTCAAGAAAACTCATGAATATCAAAACTACTCCAAAATGTTCTGAAGGATATTCTACAAAGACATAACAATGACTACAACTCCATGAATCTCAACAGAATGAATCCACCATGCAAGGCAAGGAATTAAAAAGAGGGGGCAATTTCACTCTTCAAGTTAAAATACAAATAAATAAATTTTAAAAAATAAAATAAAAAAGGGAAACAAGAAAAAAAGAGGGGGGAAAAAAAGGGAATAACATGACAAGGATAAGTTATAACCATCAATGTGAATGGTTTCAATTCACCAGGCAAAAGCAGACTGGCAGAATGGATCACAAAGCAAGATTCAACAACATACTACATTTAAGAAATAATTTAATTAAAAAAGAAATTCACAGACCAAAAGTCAAAGGGTAGAAAAGTGCTCCATGTGATAGGAACCCAGGAAAAAACAGGGTTACTATTTATTTGCAGACAAAGTGGATTTTAAGTCAAGACTAATTAAGACACAAAGAAAGTCACTACCTCCTGGCAAGGGAACAATACAAGAGGAAGAGATAGCAATCATAAATATATATGCAACAAATACCAACATACCCAACCATATAAAACAAATATTAAGGGCCAGGGAGGTATCTCAGTGGAATAAGTGCTTGCCTCCCTTTAGCACAGGGTCCTAAATTCAATCCTTGGTACCATAAAAAAAAAAAAAAAAAAAAACGATTAATAGATATGAAAATTCAAATAAGCACTAATACAGTTGTATTGAGGGATCTCAATATTACACTACCAAAAATAGATCCATTAGACAATAAAAAAATCAACAATGAAAATTAGAACTGAAACAAATTTTATTAAACAAATGGACTTAATATGTCAACTGCAGAGTTTTCTACCCCACAACAATAGAATACATATTTTTCTCAGCTGTACATAGGATATTCTCTAAAACAGATTACACACTAGCTCATAGAATAAAGAAATGTAATGGAGTTAGAACTATCCCATGCAGTTGAGTATGGTGGTGCATGGCTGCAATCCCAGCACTCAAGAGGCAGGAAGAACAATGCAAGTTCAAGGTCATCTGGGAATATAATGTGAGTTCACTGTCAGCCTAAACTAGAGCAAGAACCTGTCTCAAAAAGTATTTTTAAAAAAAGGGGGCGGGGAGACGACTCAGTAGAATAAGTGCTTTCCTGGCAAGCTCAAGGGCCTGAACTCAACCCCAGTTCAAAAAAAAAAGCAAAAAGTATTAAAAAGGGGGGGGGGGGAGGCTGGGGAGATAGCTCTGTGGTCTAAGCTCCTGCCTGGCAAGCACAAGGACTGGGGTTCAATCCCCAGTGCTGTATGATGTGCCAGTCTAGTACTGAGCAAGACTGAGAAAGGGCATAGTAGCACATGTCTATAATCCCAGCACAGGGGAGGCTGAGACAGGAAGATAACTGTGAGTCTGAGCTGTGAAGCAAGACCCTGCACCAAATAAATAAATAAAATATTTTTAAAAATTTTAAAAACCTTATCTTTGACAAAGGTGCAAACACATTTATTGGAAGAAAGATAACCTCTTTAATAAATGGTACTGGAAAAATTGGCTTTCGACATGCTGAATATTAAAATTTGACCCATATTTTTTTCATCATATACTAAAGTAAAAATGGATCAAATATCTAACTATTAAAACAGAAATATTAAATTTGCTAGAAGACAGAATAGGCAGAACACTTGAAGACATTGATATAGGCAAAGACTTTATTTTATGAACAAAACCCCAATCACACAGGAACTATTATAAAGAATCAACAACTGGAATCTCATCATATTAAAAAGCTTTTACACAGCAAGAGAAACCACAATCCACAGTGTGGAAAAAATGTTTCCAGCTGTTACTCAGATAATGGATTACTATCGAGAACATATAAAGAACTCAAAAAAACTCAAAACACCCCAAATTTAAAGACCCAATCCAAAAATGGGCATCTGAGATGAATAAATAGTTCTCAGCTGAAAAAATACAAAGAATAAATATATGAAAAATGTTCAATTCCACTGCTCATTTGAGAGATGCAAACTGAAACAATCCTGAGATTTCATCTCACTCCAGAAAGAACATTGGTTGAGAAATCAACCAATAACAAATGCTGGCAGGGCTGTAGGGAAAAAGGTACGCTTCTCCATTGTTAATGGGAGTGTCAACTGGTAAAATCACTGTGGAAATCAGTGGAGACTCCTCAAAAAACTAAGAGTAGAATTCCCATTCAACCCAGCTATTCCTCCTGGTATTCTCTTGAATAATTAAAAGCATTACACCACAGGACTTATGCACACCCATTTTTATAGTGGCACAGTTTGTAATAGAAAAATCTTGGAAACAGCCTAAATTCCCATCAGCTAGTGAATGGATAAAGAAGATGCAATAGAAGGGCTGCAAGGTCAGCCAACATTTTGGCCCTAGCCTTTCAAGGTCAGTGAAGACTCAGGAGAACCTGTACTGTAACAACATGGAACTCAGTTGGGCCCCAAATTTTCTGATCAAGATTATGGAGCCACAGAGGAAGGCGATCAATAATCTATAATGTGCCTAAGGAGAGTCACATGGAGAGAAAACTTTCTCTCAGTCTCTCACAGAGACCAAACCAGTCCAGCAATGGCCTGCCGTGACACACGACACACGACACGACACATGACTGACACAGATAAAGGATCTACAGAGTGAGGTATAGGATTACAGGATAAACCCTGAGGGGACTTGACTGACCTCATCAGATACAAAAGCTACATTTTTTGTTAAATAGGTCTTGCTTTATCTCAGTCTTAACCATCTAGCAGAAAAGTATAAAAATGAGGTATATAAAATAAGGCCATAATAATAAGCTGAGCTGTAAATGGCTACAGTCAACAACTTCTTCAGATAACTCACTATTATTGTGGAATGCTGCACTGTGTCTGACTGTGTTGCCAAGTTCAGGCACCTAAAATGGTTTAATGACAAGGGAGCGCCCATCTCTGACAGGTCTAAACAAAAAAAAGGGGGATACAAAGGAAGAACCATGCTGTGTTTGTATAAACAGTACAATTAAGATAAATATGCAGTACTTCTGCATAATTCTATGAGAAGCAAGATTTGCACTAATAGTGGTTGGACAGGATACTATGTCAGCTTCTAGTACTGTGGACAACCAATAGGAAGATAACAAGGTAGAAAGTATTAATTATTGAAACTGTACTATAATTCAGTTTTTAAAAAATAAGGTAAGTATATAGCTACATTCTCTTAATTCATTGATTACAGACATGTGCTGTAATAGTGTTTGTAAGTAGAATATCATGTATGCACCTTGTACAACAAAAACCACTATGAAAACAGTATACAATGTATTAATTATGGAATCTGTCCTGTTAATTTGATTTGAAACTGTCTCATTGCTATTTGTTCTTCAATTAAAAAAAATAAGATGCAGTTGTTTTATACAATGGAGTACTACTCTGTCATAAAGAAGAATAAAACTGAGATATTTCTAGGCAAATGGATAGACCTTAATACCATACTGTTAAGTGAAATAAATTGGACACATAGGTACATACTACATTGTTTCTCTGACATGAGAAACTGAAAGTGTAAATGAGGACCAAAATGTATAATATAGGTATTGTGAAACAGGAAGAAAATGTTTAAATGGGGAGGAAAGCAAGGGATGGGTAATGGGGAAATGAAGGAAGGGAAAAACAAAAAGAGAAAGAAAACAAGGGTAAAAATGGAAACAAAACTTTTGTAAATGTAGAGGGGATGAAAGGTTGAAGGGGGTAGGGGAATGGAAAAAAAGAAACAAGTTATATTACTTAAAGGTATAAATTCTCTATGATGAATGCAAACATTACATGTAAATGTGTGAATAAAATCTGTGTAAATAAAAGACAAAGAAAGGACAATATAGGCAAGTGGACAGACAGATAGATGGATGTGCTATAAGTGCATGTAGTTCATTGCAAAGGCCCTGGGCTTAATTACCTGTACAGTGGTCCCTTACTTATCACGGAGGTTACATTCCAGATACCCCTGCAATGTGAAAATCAGTATAGTAGCAAAATTATATTTATTTTAGTACATACATATGTATATATATATATATGCTTTATGATCCCTTCCCACACCCTTATAAACCTTTCCTACACTTTAAAAACACTGCTAATGAAGGCCAGGGAGATGGCTCAGTGGAATAAGTGCTTCCCTGGCAAGTGCAGAGGCCTGAGTTCAATCCCTGATTCTGAAAAAAAACAAAACACTGCTATTGTTCTTAACCATTTTCTAAACTCATAATCCCTTATCATTTTATTTATTTATTGTATTTCACGGAAGGGTCTACAGGGTGTTCAAGGTCTCACTACTAAATTGGGCTCTTAGTGATCCGCCTGCTACAGCTTCCCAAGAGCTGGGATTACAGGTGTGTGCGTTACATCATGCCAGTCTCAGTTGCCATCTCAGAGTGCCCCAGGGGCGGGGTTGGCATGGCAGGCCTGAGGATCAAACTCCAGGTCCTTGCTCCTGCTTGCAGTCACTTTAATCCACTGAGCTATTTGGCCAGCCCTATAATTTTAGTAACATGTATACTGTATGGCACTGCAAAAATCCCACAATATAGTGAAAAATCTGCAACAAACAAATAATTTAGATTAATATTTTTTGAAAACCCACAAAACAACAAGTCCATGAAAGTGAAACCAGGAAACAGCAGAGGACTACTGTAGGGGGCAGGGGCAGAATATATGTATATACAAATTCAGGCCATTTGCTTCATTATGGGTAAGTTTTAGTAGTTTAATGTTACAAATGAATTGGTCCATTTCACCTAGGGTACTGACAGCATATCAACAGAGATATTTGGATGATGCAATGCCTGGTCACCATTTCAAGGTATGTAAGGTCAACAGTGACTTGCATTTCTGATACCAGTAATGTATATCTTCTAAATTTTTGTTACTCTATTTTTTCTTTTTCAGTATTATTGGAAATTTATCAATTTTATTACCTTTCCAAATGATAGGATTTTCATTCTATTTTTTTATTTTATTTTGTTTTTCTGTTCCTAATTTCATTGATTTAGGTCAGACCACAATACAGGAGTTCAGTTACTAGCCTGTGATGGATAGCAATAGGAAAAATCTGTATAGATGGGTATTTCATATGGGTACCACGCCAGTAACTATAGATCCTATATTCAAGTAAATACCAAGTTAGTTTCCATTTTTAAAGAAGCCAGGCATGGTGCCATTCAGCTATAATCTTAGCACTCTGGGAAGCTAAGGAAAGAAGATCAAAAAGTCAAGCTGAGACTTAGTGAAAGCCAGTCTCAAAACATAAAAAAAAGACTCAGAATACAGCTCAATTTGAAATCCCTGCTTTCAATCCCCAACTGACACAAAGAAAAGTCTTTAAATATATAGACCTTGATAGCTCAGAGGCTTATTTAAGTGCATGCCTGGCAAGCACAAGGTCCTGAGTTTGATCCCTGATACCAAATAAGTAAATAAATAAATAGACCTAATACACAAAAGCAAAACTGACTTGACTGCAGAGTTTAAGTTATTCATACTCCACACCCAGGAATATACATAAAGTACACTTTAATAGTAGGGTTTAAAAGTATACTGTCTCACTAACATGAAAGCAGACTTTCTGAACATCAACTTTAAAAATGATCTTTTACTCTCTGAGCAGCACCATGGCAGTAGGCAAGAACAAATGCCTTAAAAATTCAGCAAAAAAGGAGCCAAGAAGGGGTTGATCCATTTTCTTAAACAGTCTGGTATGATGTGAAGGCACTGGCTATATTCAACATAAGAAATATTGGAAAAACACTCATCACTCAAGCAACCAAAATTGCATCTGATGGGTTCAAAGGTCATGTGTTTGAAGTGAGCCTTGCTGATCTGCAGAATGATTAAATTGCCTCTAGAAAATTCAAGCTAATTACTGAAGATGTTCAGGGTAAAAACTACCTCCCTAACTTCCATGCATGGATCTCACCCACGACAAAATATTTTCCATAGTCAAAAAATGTCAGACCACGATCAAAGCTCATGTTGATGTCAAGACTACCAATGGTTACTTGCTTTGTTTGTTCTATGTTAACTTTACCAAAAAATGCCACAATCAGATATAAAAGACTTCTTACGCTCAGCACCAACAGGTCTGCCAGATCCAGAAGATGATGGAAATCAGGACCCAAGATGTGCAGACAAATGACTTGAAGGAAGTGGTCAATAAACTAATACTAGACAGCATTGGGAAAGACATTGAAAAGTCTTGCCAATCTATCTACCCTCTTCATGATGTCTTCATCAGAAAAGTAAAAATGCCGAAGAAGCCCAAGTTTGAACTAGGAAAACTCATGGCGCTTCATGGTAAAGGTAGTAGCTCTGGAAAGGCTACTGGGGATGAGACTAGAGCTCAAGTTGAACAAGCTGATGACTGAACCACCAGTCCAAGAGTCTGTTTAAGATCCAGATTTTTATTTTTTATTCATTTATTCATTGATTTATTTTATTTTATTTTTTGCAGAACCAGGGACTGAACTCAGACCCTTGTACTTGCCAGGGAAATGCTTATCCTATTGAGCCATCTCCCTGGCCCCAAGATCCAGATTTTTAAATGATAAATAAAGTCCTATTTGTGATGGCTTGCATTTGAAAAAAAAACAACTATCTTTTATCTCCAAGTTTTTAATAACAGAGAAAATACAGTAATTATACTGAAACACACAGAGGAATTCCTTTTATACCGGTGGAATTAAGGGGCCAAGACCAAGATTGTTTTTCTTTTTTTTTCTTCCAAGGTTGTATTTCAAAAAGATTTCTTTTTCTTTTTTAATCAGAATGTGGCAAAACTAAAACATGAGTTAGGGTGAATTTTGTCCTGGACCAGTTGCAAAGCAAAAGCAACCCTAGGCAGTGAACTAATAAGCAGAGCTTTATAGATTCACAGAGCTGTGAGTCACCACCTGAGATGTACCTCAGCCACCTGTCAGACATGGAAGGATCACACACACAGGCACAGATGGAGTATAGGCCCGGAGTCCACTTCAAACCATCTGGGAAGGGTGATCAGAACTGCACTCAGCAAGCCCTCTGCTGCAAAGAAAAGCAGTCTTCGCAGCTGAGCACAGTGACTTCTGAGCCACCATCCCAGACACAGTGCCTGGCACCTGATCAAAAATAACCAGGCACACGGGGTAGCAAGAAGTTAAGCTAAAAACCTGAGAAACAAGCATTGAAAAATACAAAGGCCAGAACTTTAAAATACCCATCATCAATATGTTCAAGGCATTAAAAAGCAGAATTGTGAATTTTTTAAAACACATAAATACTACAACCGACTGCTTCTCAAATCCAGGAGTTAGTGATCTGAGTAAGACCACTATGCAGAAACTAAAAATATGACTGAGACTCATCAAAAAAGACCTAAGGAAATACAAAATATATCATGTTTGGAAATGTAAAGACCAAAAACTACAAAGATATCATTCCTCTCCAAATGAATCTTTAAAACCAGTCTGAGTAATTCCATCCAAATGTATAATTTTTGTAAGAAAACTGCCAAGATGATTCTAAAGTACACAGCAAGCCCCTGACTTATGTCTGAGTCACTATAGCTATATATACTATCACACTGAGCCATAATCATGCAGTAGCACAACTGTGACAATGTCCAGCAGATATGTTAGCTACTTCAATTTGTTCACATCTACAAACTTTCTAAGAGATCTGTCAGTGCCTGAAAGTTCACAACTCCAAAGTTTGTAAGTCAGGAACTTACTGTATATGGAAATATGAAAAATAACAATGTGAAAGGTTAGGGCCAGGGAGATAGCTCAGTAGAATAAGTGTTTGCGTGGCAAGTGCAAGGTCCTGAGTTCAATCCCTGGTTCTGCAAAAAAAAAAAAAAAGGTTGGGCATATGACATATGCCTGTAACCCAACCCCTCAGAAGGCTGAGGCTAAAGGGTCTTGATTTTGAGGCCAGGCTGGCCGACATACTGAGACCTTGTCCCAAAAAGACAAAACCAAAATAATTAAGTAAATAAATAGGAGGGCTGGCCTGATAGCTCAGTAAACTAAAGTGTCTGCTTAGGCAGAGTGCAGTAGCTGGGGTTTGATCCCAGCCATGCTGGCCCTGCCTGTGGGTCGCACTGAGATGGTGATTGATACTGGATGTGGTGGCAGGGTGCTTGTAATTCCTGTGCTTGGGAGGCTGACACAGGAGAATCACTACAAGTCTGTAGTGAGACCCTGTAGACCCTGTCCTGAATACAGAAAAAAATAAACAGGGCTTCTCTTCTCAAAAAATAGACTTAATAGTAAGCTATGCAACAGAGTGAAGGAGCTAATTAGACAAACAGAGGCACAGAACAGAAATCAGTCCCAAGTTGTGAGGAGAACACAGGCTTTTTTCAAAGCTGTTCTGGGCCACCTGGAAGCCCATGTGGAACAGAATAAGAAGGTTCTCCATTGTCATGGAAAAGTGCAGGGGGCTATGTGTCCAGTATGAAAGACAAAGTGACAGGGCTTCCAGGGACCACACAGGAGGTGTCTGCAGGAACACTGGAAGCCAACAAGACCTCAAAAGATGACAAGAGAAAAATACTTAGACCAATACAATTAACAATCTACAAGACAAAAAAGAAAAGAATGAAAGTACTTTTTCCTCTAAGAATGTCACATACTTTTCCTGTAAAAAATTGGAACCTGGGAGCTTACCCCACAGGAAACTTATTCTCTTGCAGTTCTAAGCCCTGTTTACTGTTTCAATCAAGTAATACTCTGAATATGCATGGAGACATAAAGGCAAACAGTTAACACTGTCACAGAACAGTAATGCAATTCTTCCACAAAAAGTTAAACCTTTTACAATACATTTAATGGAAGTTTTTTTTTTTTTGGTGGTACCAGAGATCAAACTCAGGACCTTGCACTTGCCAAGCAAGCACTTATTCCCCTGAGGTATCTCACCACCCCCAGAAGAATGTTTTTAAACACTGCTTGGTAAGCTAAAGCCAAGCATGTTTTTACTCTTTCTGGACATCTGTCATTAAAACTGAAAGCACTCCTGCAACTGGAAGAATATAAACATCATCCATTCAGTGTCCTTCCAGGGAAGCCCTCAAATCAGGTCTGTGGTGGATTAACTCATGGGTCACTTGCAATGCCCAGGTGAACTGAGTCAGTGTGGTACTGGGTGTGTAAGGCCCACATGAGGATTGTTTCCAACAGCATAAAAGGAGAACTGGAGCAGGAGATGGTGTGTTATGGATTCTCCTGAAGAAGATTGTTGTGCTGGTTTTCCTGATATGAACGCAGCTGTTCTCACTGTTTGAGGAGGAGTTTGAGTCTGTTACGGTTTGTGTATAGATGTCCCCCTCAAAGCCTCATGCAGTGATGAGGCTTCTGGAGTTTGTGACTGATTACCATGGGCGTTGATGCTGCACCTGCCCTGGGGCAGGTAATTTGCATTACAATGTAAGGTGGAAAGAGAAGCTGCCTGCTTGAGCTGTTGCTGCTCCTCCTTCGGTGCTCTTGCTCTTTGCCACCACCATGGAAGTTTGTTCTCTGCTTGTATTGCTCTGCCCTGGACCCAGCTGAACAGGAACTGAAACCTCCAGTAACTGTGAGCTAAATAAACCTTTTCTTCCTTCATTTTGGGTGTCAGGTATTTGTCCCAGCAACAAGAGAAGAGTAACTAAGAGAGTCCTTGCTCTCACCGAGGTTGGCTGCAGTTCTCTTCCAGGGAGCTCTGGTTCTTACCTTGAGCATGGCTTCCTGGCTGCAACTGGCACAGATCCTTCATCCCAACTTGTATCTCATATTTACATTGAAGACTTGTTAGCTTCCATTACTGACCTTTGGGCCTTCCCAGTGCAGATCTTTGATACAAACTTGCATAAGACATTGTTGTGGGCTATGGGACTCCAGCTGGTCTCCTGAAGTCTTCAGCTGGACTCATGTAGGACATTGCCATGGGACCTAGGCCCTCCACTGAATTATTTGGGTCTCTAGTGCATGGATAGACTTTGTAAAGAACCACTCAGACTGCTTCAAAGCTCAGGGGTATATAAGGACACCTGCGGACATGACCTCACTTGTTTAGCAGAGGTGCACAGTGGGATACATTTATGACTTACACAGGTAAACATGCATGTGTTGGTTACAACACTATGTAAGAATGTAAATATGAGGTAACAACTTGTATAAGAATTATACAATAAAAATACAAGTGGCTCTTGAGCTCTTTTGCTCTGCTCTATGCTACCTGCTTTTGTTGCTGATTTCCTGCACATGTACATTCTTTAACCTTAGGACCTCACCCCCAAAAATCTCCCTTGAGCCCCCTGAGCAAGCCAACAAACCTCCTGCACTCCTCTGCATTGGGCTTTTTGATGAATATTATAAAATAATCCTATAAATTAGGTGTCCTATATTAAATCTATTCCCTTGCAAACCCTGACTACAATAAGCACCCTGAGATGGGGCCCTAAGCCCCCTTCCTATACAATACAAAGTGCTTCCTAAGGGCAGGCCTGGAATACTCCAAAAAACGAAGTAACCAATCCCTATGACTCCCACTCTCAGGTCACCTAGCTCCGCAAAGGGTCCTTTGCTCCTGTTCCTGATCTGTTCATCAGGTAGCTCTCACTGCTCTGATCCACCATGATTACTTCCAGAATCAAGAGTGCTATGAGTTTCTTTTCAATTTTTACTTCTTCATCCATTTCAATGAGAGCTGGTAGACTGTCTCCTTGCCTAAGGGCTAGTCATGAATAATGACCTCCCCCACTTCGCTCATGCTTTTTTCTCAAACCATTTCCCAGCTCAGGGCTCAGATGCCCATGCTCCTGTTCCCACCCTTCTGCAGTGCCTCTCCAGGCTTCCTTGTTTTCCCATATGGATTCAGCTTCCTGCGGGTTCTGTGATAGGCCCTCTGCCTGTTCAGCTCTAATTCAGCTCTCCGTTCTGGGCAATCATATCCATCTGCCTCAATTACTATTCATGTGCCAATGACCCAAACTGTTATCTCTAATCCAGATATTTCTAAAAAGTACCAGGCCCACATATCCAATGCTCCCTAGATGCATCATACTCAGTGTTCCATATGTCGTGCACAATACCACCCCTGCCTGGTCACCCACATTGAAACACTGGTCACCTAGGCCCTCCTTCATCACCCTCTTCGCACAATGACCTGCTGGTTCTAACATCTTCTCTATCATACTTTGTCTGGGTTGCAACAGGTTTTTTTTAAAAAACTTTCCTGCCCCCAGTTTAGACCCCTCCAATCTACCTTCCACATGCTGCCAAGAAAAAAAAAAATGTTTTGGCAGAACCAGGGATTGAACTCAGGCCCTTGCGCTTGCCAGGGAAGCACTTATTCCACTGAGCTATCTCCCAGGCCCCCAAGATAATTTTTTTAAAAAAGTGTACAAATTAGAATTAAAACAGGAAAAAAATACACAATACAGAATTCCACTTAAAGTAATATGAATTTCACAGTATTTGTTGTAACAGTGTTGTTTTCCAACCAGTTAATCATATTGCCAGATATATGCATGTAAAGTTGGAAAAAAAAAGAAATGTATAAGAAATTAAAAGAGAAAAAGTACAAACATTTGAAAAAAGAAGACAAAACTAATTAAGCATTATCTGCTCTTTTCCACAGATCAGCAGAATGTGTAGTATAGTTGTCCAACAAGATAATCTTTGTATACCAAAAAGAAGTTAAAAATTATTGAAATATATATATATATATATTTTTTTTTTTTAAAAAAAATACAGCCAGAAAGATTACACAGGAGTTTAATTGCTGTTTAATATCTTTTGTTTTTTAAGAACTACTGGCTCCATCATTTATTAAGGAAGAACTTTTAAAACAAAGCTCCCAAGAGAGCTAGGTGCACAATGCACACCTATAATCCCAGAATTTAGGAGGCTGAGGCAGGTAAATTGTGAGTCTGAGGCCTGCCCTGCCTGAAACTAGCAAGCACTCAAGAATAACCACTCTTTTAATACTATTCTTTCTTTTTTTCTGTATTTTAGGGAAGGGTCTACAGGGTGTTCAGGATCTCACTACTAGATTGGACTTGTAGTGATCCATCTGTTACACCCTCTAAAGAGCTGGGATTACAGGTGCATGCCACCACGCCCAGTCTCAACTGCTGTCTCAGTGTGCCCAGGGATGAGGGGGAAAGGACAAGCATGGCAGGCCTGGGGATGAAACAACCAGCCGGTGTCTGCTTGCAGGCTCTTTAATCTGCTGAGCTATTTGGCCAGCTGACAATCCCACTCAGAAAAAGAAAATTGGGGATATAGCTTAGTGGCATAAGCATATGCCTGGCAAGCACAAAGTCTCAAGTTCAGTTCCCAGTACCACACACACACACACACACACACACACACACACACACACACACAGCAAATTGGCCATCACTATTCAAAGATTTCAGGAGATCTTCAATGCACACATTTATCGCACTTCCACTGTTTCTACTTCATCCTCACTGACAAGAGCATGGGAAGAAAACCCACACATAACAGGATTTGATGGTTGTTCACCAACTAACAGAATGCCTTTGAGTGGACCATCCACTTTGCTATGCCGCCCAATATGGCAACCACCAATTCTTCAAATGTTAACGAATGTAAACTGAACATTCAGTTCTCTAATAGCACTGGCCACATTCCAAGTGTTTCATACCCATACTTGGCCAGTGCGAGACAGCAAAGAATATTTCATCACCTCAGAAAGCACCTCTTTAGAGCCTATAGGTGCCAGCCTTTCCTGACCCCCATACATCCACAACATCCAGTGGGCCAGAGGCATTAGAGCTTGTTCCATCACAGGTCTAGACCACAGGGAACCCTGTCCAAACTCCTTACTAGCAAGTGTAAACCCCAGGACCAGGCAACTGTTCATCTATGCAGCCCTGGCCACTCTGCTCTGGAGTATCTTCTTGTGTCTAACACCTTGGGCTCCTGTTCTACCCTCCTCATACCTTTACCCACCATGAATTATATTTATGATAGGACCCATATAGAGGTAATGAATATTAAACACAGTCATAGGATGGGGCCCTCATGCAGAAGGAAGAGCAAAAGACACTATACAGGGCAGAAAGGACCTAAGGTGGCAGCCCTTCCTCACCACCATAAATAATAGCTTAAAAAAATTTAAATATATAGGCCAAATAAAGTAAGCTATTCCTTTAATTTAATCCTACTTTATTTCTATGATTTCTTCAAGTGAAGTAATAATTACTTCCCTTGAGGAGTCAGTGAGATAGCTCAGCGGACAGGTCTGATACCTGGCACCATATGTTGTGCTGGCCCCACCCCTGGGCAAGCTGAGCTGGGTACCCAAACTGGGTGTGGTGGTGCACAGCTGTGGGGAAGCACTGGGGAAGCTGAAAACAGGAGTCTCACTATGAGTCCAAGCTACATAGCAATACCCTGTACAAAATAAATTAAAAAAAAAAAAGAAGAAAGGAAGAAGGAAGATGGAAGACAAAGAAGAGGACGACGACGATGAAGAAGAACAATGCATTCTGTGCGGGTAGCTCACAAAGGCAACTAGTCAGAAGTTATAGTTTTTGAGGGCTGGCCAAATAGCTCAGCAGATTAAAGCACCTGCAAGCAGAAGGAGGAGCCGAAGTTCGATCCCCAGGCCTCCTATGCCGGCTCCATCCCCAGGATGCACTGAGACTGGGTGTGGTGGTGCACACCTGTAATCCCAGCAGTTGGGAGGTTGAAAACCACAAATATTTTTTAATAAAAACATAGAGTACTAGGGCCAGGGAGATGGCTCAGTAGAATAAGTGCTTCCTTGGCAAGCACAAGGGACTGAGTTCAATTTCCAGTTCTGCCAATAAAACAAAACAAAACAAAACAAACAAACAAACATACATACATACATACATATATGAGAGTACTAAAAATTTTTAGCGAGGATATTTTTACGTTTATAACTTTAATGTCTAGCTTTACAGAAAATGACCAGATTTTCATATTTGTATTAATATTCAATCTGCTTCAATATGTGATTTTGACCAAAGTGTACTATAGTCCCAAATAGACATGGCTAGAAAAGGAGGGAGCATTTTAGATTGTTGTAGATGCTCTTTTGTATTCTACACAATAAAAAGTCAAATTGTAGATTCTTAAAGTTGCAATGTAGAATCTAAAAACCTATCAACAGCCTTTTTATACTGTAACATTAATATCTACTGATCTATCTTATGAGTGATCTTTTATATCATTTTGTAACGGTGCAAGGGTCATTTGGAAAACTTAGCTCACAAAATTATGTAGATCTAGACAGGCACATGGTACATATGCCTGTCATCCCAGCTACTTAGGAGGCTGAAGCAGGAGGACCACAAATTTGAGGCCAGCCCAAGCAAGTTAGCAAGACACTGTCTCAGAGTAAAAAAACTAGAGTGAAGTGATAAAGCTCAGTGTAAAGCCTGGGATTCAAACTCTAGCATTATAAGAGAGGGGGAGAGCAAAACGAGGAGGAGGGGAAGAGGAAGGAGAGGTAGGGAAGAAGAGGAAGAAAAAATGGCCATATATTATTTCCCTTCAATTGTTTTCAGGAAAATATCAACCAAATAACCAAATCTGGGTTAACTATAGTTTGACTGCTATCCACTCATCCACTCAAATGTGGCATTTCACAACAAAAACAACTCATTCTCATCGCAGCTCTAGCTGAACAACTACTGCTCCTCCAACAGACATCTTGCACCTCCTGGTATAGCACAAATGCCTTTCCTACTTCTTCACACAGATATCACTAAGGCAAGTTCTCAAGGGCAGTGGTCTTCAACAATTAATATTTCCTGCTTCATTAAGTATGGTTATGTGAAAGTGGTGCCACTTTTTTTTTTTAATAGCAAGTGGGAGCATGATGAATAATGCAATGACCATGGGCGCTAATTGGAGTCCCTGCACTGACCATGCTTAAAGTGCTAGAGCTTTCCCTGACCCTGGCTTTAGAACTGTAAATGTCAAGATTGTGAAAGCAGAAATGGCATCTTAGCATTACTATGAAAATAATTTTTCCTCAGAGCCTCCAGGAAGGATCTCAGAGAGCTTGAAAGGTCTGTGAACTATGGTTTGGGAATCACTAGATTACTCCTGGAAGGAACAAACACAAGGTCACCTTGGAGGAAAAAAGGTCAGGACTGAAATGGAGTCTCATTCTATTTCACACTTCCTTTTTCTGCTGTATGTGCATATTACTTTTACAACATTGTGCAAGGCCTGTGATCAATGCGAAAAAAAACAGAACTAATGCTGCTGGAACATTACCGGACTCAGTGGGCCCTCAATAACTCCTAAATTAATGAGCATGTGCAATAAATGTAAAAGCAAAAAATATCAAGAACTATAGGAGAGGGCACAAGTGCAGTGGAATTCTAAGAAAATGTCACATCAGGGAGGTTTAGGGAAAGTTCAGAGTAAGATGTTTAGGCTGAACTTCACAAATGAGCAGAATTTGGATATTAGATTTCACATTTCACAAAATATTTAGGAAATATACCAAATGTCTGTTGACCTGAAAGCAATGTCAGGATGTCATTCTAAAAACTAAGAATCGGGGCTGGGGAGATAGCTCAGAGGCATAAGCACCTACCTGGCAAGTGCAAGGTCCTGAGTTCAATCCTGGAACTGGATATGGTGGTGCACACCTTTAACCCCAGAACTGGGGAGGTTGAGACAAGAGGACTACTACAAGTTCAAGATCAACCTAGGGGCTACAAAAAGTGAGCACAAGGCCAACCCAAACTGCATAGTGAGACCCTGTCTCAAGAAAAAAATAAATAAAAAAAATAAAAATAAAAACTAAGAATGACATTGCAGATTTTAGAAAGACAGCTAAAAAGATTACATATTTATTTGTAAAGGTCTCTTTCCACACATGTATAGACTGAGCTTTTCAACCTCTTTTCATCTAAGCCCATCCAACTCAGTCCCTACAGTATCAGAATGCAGAAAATGAAGAAATAGACCAAAGTTAAAACGTGGTCCATTTAATAACCAGAATAAAGACGCAGGAGTGGGACAAATGTAGCCTATTGTGTGAGCATGTCCTCTCTCTGCAGGCCACAACAACAAAGAACAAACCTTACATCATTATCCATGTTTTCAAAGTTGTTCGGCACCCATAACTTCAAGATACTGTAGACTACATGTGTACCAAAATCAGTTGTGAGGTATGTCTGAGGTATTTTTTACAATCAAGGGTAAAGCACAAAGGTTTGGGAATTCTTTAAAAAAAAAAAAATCACAAGACTATACTTCTAATAATCTCCCTTTCATCCATAAATATTCCAACAGTGCTTTTAGAGCACTGTTTGAATTTTTCTGTATGTGTTCACGGTTGGGGCTTAAGAAAGTGGCATTCTGTGTAGCTCCACCAGTAACCCTAATCTTAACTTGAAGGAGATCCTAAACCAAAAAAGGCAGAATTAGGGAGAAAATTAGGGAACAACAAAACAGATGACTCTTTTGGGAAATCTTTATTCTGGTTATTAGAATAGACCATGTTTTAACTTTGGTCTGTTTCTTCTTTTTCTATATTCTGATATTGTAGGGACCCTGGCTTAGATGGGGTCAGGTGAAAAAATAAAAAGTCAGCAAATCCTCCGTAAACAGGGCATCCTAAGATGAGAGACTTCCCTGAGGGCCAGCCCTAGTTACAATGGTTGATAAGAAGCCACGGAGGTTGTGGACAGCAAGGACATGTGTACGCTGGGAATGAGGCAGGGGCAGTTCCACTTGTGGACTGCTGAGGGGATGGCATGACTATCCAGGTTATCGAGTATCACTCACCACCAGTCCCTGAGAAGGCAGCACTATCGGTGGTAAGGTGTCCCTCCCCTCTAACCTACCTAGCAGGAACAACTCTAAAGGGTGAGAGCTACCTAAAAGTTACCCTTTTTTGGACAAAATTTTATTCTAAACTACGTAGTTTCTCTCTGCCCTTGAATACAGAAAGGGCAAGGTCACGGAACTCAGTCCCACTTCTTTACAATCTTTGCTTGATCAAAATAATGACAAAACACTACTACTTCAATATAGGACTATAATTCTTTATTAATACACTTTTAATTTATGAAAACACTAATTATTTGGGTGTATATATATATATTATTAGATTTGGCTTGGCTTGGTTTTTAAGACAATTCTGGTTTGCCTTGAATCCACTATGTATCCAACACTGGCCTTGAATTTGTGGCAATCCTTCTGCTTCAGCCTCCTCAGTGCTCAGCTTACAGACATGTACCCGCACACCGGCAAATATCAAAGCATTCATTATATTGAGTGAAAATCTAGAACACTGAAATGCCAGTAAAGCTGAGGTTCACCTCCTGTTATAGCTGACTGAACCCAATTTTTCAGATGTCATATTTCAGTGGAGATTCTGAAATATGAAACACTTATTAGATGCCAGCTTCCGTGTAAAGACCCCCAAATTCTGCTCAAGACATGGTCCCTTTCATTAGACAGTCCCATGTCAGCGACAATCACAATATAGATGATAAAAGCCAACATTACAGGTGCGGAAGTTGTCCTGGGAACAGAACCAAGTGTCACTGTGCCTAAGTAACTGCTGACCTAGTTTGGCCAAAAGAAAGGTGTCAGGCCAGTCTAGGTGAGGGGAAAGAAGGCAGGACTGCTGCTGCCTCTTCGGCTGACATTGTACTCCGACATCTCTCTCCTTTAACACTTTGCTGTCTATTCCCTTTCTCAGCTTAAGCTACATTTGCAGGTTCCTTTCTATGATACATAATCTTATTCCCTTTACTTACCTACACAACCAAAGTATAAGTTGAGCAATAAATAAGAAAGTTTACAAATACTTTTTTTTCACTGAATACTTGTGTTTTGCCCCACAAATAAAGAAGTTTTTAAAGAAAGGAAACAATTTAATTAACTATATTATATATTGAAATAGAACCACAGGAACTCAGAGAACAATAAATATAATGAAGCAGAGATTAGGAGCAATCTGCAAAAACACATTTGACATATGAAAAAGCTAAATTATAGCTATGTGGTTCTCCTTAGATGAAGTGCTTTAATACGGTAGATCTTGACAGACCCATTCATAATTTCAGACTTTCCAAGAATATCTAATCAAGAATTCTCAAATCTACACATCTTAATAGTACTTCTATTTTTGAAAATATGCCACATATCCCAAAATTTTTAAATTTGAATGCTAAATTCAAACTAGTTGCAAGTAGATGTTGCATTTTGTGTATTTTGTGGCCCTATGTGACACACCACAAATATAGCAAAGCCTACTTCCCCAAAGTCAATGAGAATTAGATGAGTTAATATGTGAGCATGCCTATTTAATTAGGTGTTATTTTAAGAATTTACACCAGTCCCAGCAAAACGTCAATTAAAAACTTAAGGATTGGAGAGATAGCTTGGTGGTCTAAGCGCCTGCTTGGCAAGCACAAGGACCTGGGTTCCTCCCAGGTACTGCATGCCACGCCAGCCCCAGAACCCCCACACACTGAGCCAGCCACTGAAACCTGGCATGATGGTAGACCCCTGTAATCTCTGCGCTGGGGAGGCTGAGACAGGAGGATCACTACAAGTCCGAGTTGCATAGTGAGGCCCTGTACCAAATAAATGAATACATGAATATACAAAAGATTTTTAAAAAATTAAAAAGCAAAAATAAAATTATGAAAATATGGAATCAAAAAACTGAAAACACATTTAAGCTCCAAAACAAAATTAAGAAACATATGTACAGACCTTCCTGATGATATTGAAGAATTTACTCTCTCCCAGTAACAGCTGAATGGGCTATCAGCACCCAGACCTTGAGTAGAGGCAACATTAAACCACCCACCCTCCAGCGCTCAAGCCTGTTACCCAAGTCTATTATTATCAGTCAGACAATCATTTATGTGGCTCATTTAACTTTTAAAAATCCCACAAAAGGGGATAACCTAAGTGTAACAACAGGCTTTGTATACTGAGTACTCAGGTATGTCAGCCTCAAAATCCCAAAAGTGCCGTTACCCCATTTCACAAGGGGCCCTGGGTGCAGAACTGGAGTCCTAGGGCTGGGGCTGGAAGCGGTGCACTTAGGGAGGCCAGCAGCCCTTGCCAAGTGCAGGTCTAGGCCAGATGCTTGGGGGCGGGGCTGGGACTCTGCAACTGAGATTCTGGTACTGTGGAGCTGCAGAGCCTGGCAGCGTCCTGGGTGAAAAACTCCAAGGGCTCCAGGGGAGTTCAGGCGTCCTGTGTGAGGGGTTCCGAAGCCTCAAGTGAGGGCGGGGTGGGGGTGAGAGGTCCTACGTTAGGAGTAGCGGGATTCCAGGCATCCCGGAAGAAGGGTTCCTTACATACTGGGTGAGGGTGCTCCGGGGTACCAAGTGAGGAGCAAGGGACTCCTCAGTGCGAGGTTGCTGGGTTCCTGGAATCTCGGATGGGAGGTTCCGGGGGTCCAGGGTGAAAAGCTGCAGCGGTCCCGGGGACGTGTCGAGTGGGGATCCCGGGTGCAAGGCAGGGTCCCAGGTGTCAGGTCCCAGGCAGGGTCCCGCGGCCGCCGCGCTCACCTTCCGACAGCTCCAGCTCCAACTCAGCCAGGCTCTCGCGCACCTCGGGGGGCAGCGGCGCTGCCTCCAGCAGGCACCCGCGGTCGGCCATGGCCAGGCCGCACGGGCCGCGGCGCAGGTTACGCGGTCACCGAGGCCTGCAGACCTGCGTCCCCGCTGGCAGCCGCGCGGCGGGAGGGGCTCGGCCCAGGCAGCTCCGCACTGGCGCGGACACGAGCCCGGGCGGCTCCTCCGCGCCGCCGCTCCGCGCATTCGCGTCCCCCGCACACGAGAGCGCGCGGGGTTTGCCGTGTGGGGGAGGGAGGGAGGGAGCGGTGGGTTGAGAGTGCGCATGCGCGGCGGCCCTCCTGCGGTCTCGGACTCCGGGCCCCGCCCAGCAACACGAAACTGGCTGCCACTAGGAGAGGCGGAGAGCGTCCTTCCCAGCAGACTTCGCGCGGGCGGCAAGCAAGGTGCTTGGTGGTTGTGTTGAGAGTGCGCGACTCCTCGGGGTCTGTTTGTGTCCGGCGCAGCGGGTGTGGATGTCCTCTCAGGCTTTCACCCCCTGCTAAGGTGTCCTCACAGCGCAGGACTGGAAAGGTGCGGTCACGCTAGCTGTGTGGTGGAGCGAGCGGCAGTGAGAGCCAGAGTACCGCAGGAGTAGGAGCACTGAGGTCAGTGCACTGCGGTGGCCTCAGGAACCTTGCCTAGCGGGGCGTGAACGCGCGCAGCCTTTCCGGTGGCAGGGAAAGCCTCGATAAGTAGGGTTTAAGCCGAGGCCCGCACCTCTACTGCCTCTCGTCCTCCTTTCTTCCCCTTCCTTTTTAGTGTTGATGCCAGGTAAACATCCTGTACCCTAAACTCCCATCTCAGCATCTGCTTCTGGAAAACCATCCAGCAACGGCTAAAGCCAGTGAGGAGGTGGGATTTCAGGCGATATCGCAGACCAGTGGTAAAGCAGGGCTTTGAACTAAGGTGAAGTACACTAACAGTCGCAGTATTAAGTATTTCACCTATGAACCCACTGGACGTGAAATAAAGTTATGTTTGTTTCTGACCATAGGTCCAGTGAAAACATAGTGAGGAAAGGGATGTTAGCTCTCCTTCACAACCCTCATCCCAAACAGTTAGGTTGGTAGGCTGCAGTAACAGTACTAACAAACTGGACAGTTTGACAGAAATTTATTTCAAGTCCTGGGATCAAGATGTTGGGCAGGGTGAGTTCCATCTGAAGGCTGTGACGTGGAATCTTCAAGCCCCTCCTATCTAGTGGCTGTTAGCAATCTGATGTTCCTTGGCATATAGGCAGATAAAATTTTCATGATCTTCCAGTGTGCCTGCTTTTCTTGATATAGGAATGACATAGAAGTACTATAACTCCCAGTCTGCTAGATATCAGATATGCCAAGTTCGAGTTCCCCAAAATTGAACAATGCTAAGAATAGTGGCAGTTAAGAGTAGGAAATTTAGGGCCAGGGAGATGCCTCAGTAGAATAAGCACTTACCTGGCAAGCGCAAGGGTCTGAGCTCAATCCCTGGTTCCGCTAAAAAAAAAAAAAGAAAAGAAATTCATTACAAAAACAACAACAACAAAAATAAAAATTGGGCTGGGGAGATGACTCAGGACAGTGGAGATGGCCCAGTGGAATAAGCTCTTCCCTGGCAAGCTCACGGGCTTGAGTTTAATCACCAGTTCCGCCAAAAAAAAAAAAAAAAAAAAAGAATAGGAAATTTTCCTGAGAGTGACAGCTCTTGAAAGGGTTGCTGATGAGCCCACTTTCTGGAGGAAGTTTTGTAGAGCAAAATTAAGTGGTGGGCAGGGTGTGGAATAAGACTGGTGGAGCAATAAGGTCAGTCAAGTATAATTGCTTAAATAATGCTGTTCCAATGGAAAAACAAATTGCGCAGCCAGTGTACATGGGTTTTCAGGAAGAGGATGGGTCTGAGGGCCTTGGTCACCCACTGACGTGACTGATGTCTATCTATACTTCATTAGACCAGGTGTTATCCCTTGGGGAGAAATGTAGGCCTGACCATTTCCTCTTTATCTTGAGGCTTAGATTCCCACAGATGTTCCTTCAGCCACAGTTGTAATGTGTGTGTGTGTGTGTGTGTGTGTTTGGGGAGGTCTACCTGGTCTGCCTATATTTCTGTCTAATTTAGCTGTTCATAATGGTGAGCAAACTTTCACTTTTTCAAAACTACAATCATTCTGGATATGGATTTGCTCTGAGTTCATTTTAATTTGATCATGTGCAAAGACTCACTTTCAAACAAGGTCACTTTTATAGGTACCGAGGATTAGGACTTCAGTAACATTTTGAGAGAGACATGGTTCAACCCATAGCAAGTTGTAAGACCACTCAACATGTACTGACTTGTTGAGAAATTTGTATGGGGCTGAATTATGAGGGTGCCTGATGAAGAAAGCTAGAAGTCAAAATTGTGTAGTAGTATATTGATGTAAAAAAATATTCCAAGATAAGAGATTTAATAGCCTACCCATGACCACTGAGGCATTCTGGAGAATATTCACATTGTTCCTTTAGTCAGTGATAATTGGTCACTAGAGAAGATTCTGGAGACCTTAGTAATAAGCAATAGTCTCCAAAATCAAAAAACCCTATGAAAATTCAGGTATGAATACATCTTAGTATTTTTTTAGAGTCTAGTGGTTGGGTGCTCTAGGACATTCCTTCCATAAGTAAAATAAATGTATCTTGCACTTCTACCATTAAGAAAACACATCATCTAATGATTCTTGAACTGATTCTTGATAGAATACCTAAAGTTTTGGAGGTATTCTATACTTTGGAATATTACTTTGGTTCAACTGGGGCAGGTTGTTGGGAGGAACAAAGGAAAAGAAACCGCCAGTTTTGAAAAGCAACCAAAACAGGAAGAAATCTCTGAAGTTGGTCTGTGTTACAGGCCATTTTGTTGCCTGAGGTATATGGTCAAGCAGGTATCAGTGGTTATGAGTGGTGGAGAAAGGTGCACTATGGAGTATCTAACATGACTGAAGGGGTAGGGATAATGAAGGGCCCTGGTGTTTCATTTACCTGGTGCAAAGAATTAGATGTTTCTGAGGTGGTTGTACACTTGGGTGGTCTTAGAAAATAAGCATGTTCTTGAGAACAGATCACCAGTGATGAAAAGCACTAAATTACCACATCAGGGTCTCAGCACTGGCCTCTGTTGTTAGTAGTTCAGGCACTCAAAATAGCAAAAGAGGGGAAACTTTGATGAGGGAAAGTATGTATTATTGAACCGATGATAAGCTTCCATCCATTCTGCTGCTTTTTGTAAGAGTTCATTGAGAATATACCGTGTTGGCCAAAGAAAGAGCTTACTGACATTTGTCCACCAAGTAGCATTAGCAAACAAGTCCTCTGGTGGGCATTTATGTGGAGCTGGATATGTTCACATTGTACATTCTGTAAAGTTTCTTCATATGCCTTTCCTGTAGACTTCTTTTTAATTTTTTATTTTTCCAGAACTGGGGATTGAACTCAGACCCTTGTGGTTGCCAGGCAAGCACTTATTCTACTGAGCTATCTCTCCAGTCCCTTTTAAATTAAAAAAAAAAAATGTTGTGAAATTCTTTTAATTGAAACACATATGAATGTATCAAAAAAATAGGTTCACCTAGAAAAGTTGACATCAATCAAAACTGCACAAAGTTTTCTGGAAGGTTGAATTTCCTGGTATATTCCTTCTATCCCTAAGGTAGAACTAGTACATTGTCCACTTACATTCTCATGTTTCAGACCCAAGCTAAGAGGCTAGAAAAACTCAGAACAGTCCCAAATAAACATGGGAAGCCACAGTGGAGAAAGCTAAAATTTTTCAGAACGGTTTTAAGTGTCTCTGATCCTATCTGGATAGTGGTTTTGTTTTGTTTTGTTTTGTTTTGTTTTGTGTGCACTTCTCAATATAAGCCCAAATCTCAAACCACCTTCAAAGGCAAGGCTAGCCAAGAATGTTAAATATGGCAGTATGACCAGGAGGCTGAATAAAGGTACCATGTAAGTAATGAAAAAAAATCAAGGACTAGACACTGAGAATACCCTTTGTGTCCCACAGTTGGAAAGTGTTTGTTTGTTTATTTTGTGGCCAGTTCAGCACCCCTCCTGGTGCTGGAGCTGGCACAGCATGTGGTGCCAGGGATTGAACCGAAGTCCCTGCGCCTCCCTGTGCTTACCTAAGTAGGCACTTTAGACCATTGAGCTATCTCAACAGCCCAATTTCTATATTTGAAATAGGGTGTCACTTCACAGTTTGGGCTCATAGTGATCCTCCTGTCTGAGCCTCCCCAGTGCTGGAATTACAGATAATGTACTACACATACATTTTTAGGGAGCATGGCACACCCAAGGTTCCAGGGCCAGCACAGCATGTGGTATCGGGTCATACTTGGGACCTTGCACTTGCTAGACCGATACTTGGACCCCCAAGCTATTTCCCCAGTGCCATAGTTGGAATAGGTAGGTGAATCCTAGATAATTTTTGACTTCTTGGCAGGCAGCTACTTTGAGCTCAAATACATCTTGTACTTTTGCTTAAAGAACTTTGTTTTCTGAGCACTCTCCTGGTCCCATGCTGAGTAGAAGGAGGTATTCTCTTGGTCCACAAAGTGAGTATGTTTGGTACTATCAACACCCAAAAATTTTTTTAATGTATTTGGTATAGGGTCTACAGGTTCTCACAATGTAGATATGACTTGTGATTCTACTGTTTTCAACCTCCCAAACGCTGGAATTACAGGTGCATGCCACCATGCCCAGTCTCAATTGCCATCTCAGCGTGCCCTGGGGGCAGGCTGGCATGGCACAGTGGGGATCAAACCCTGGCTGCTGTGCTCTGCCTAAGCTGGTGCTTTAGTCCACTGAGCTATCTGGCCAGCCCTTATCCAAAGTTCTTGACCTGCTTGACTTTAGGAAGAATGGTTTTGTTGAAAAGATCCTCCAGGGTAGGTACACTGAAATCTCTCCTGTATGTCCCATCGTCCTCATCCATCAAGAAAGCACTTCTGTGACATTACTTCTACAGACATGATTATTTGCTCTTAACAACTTTGTTTATAATGATTTTTGTGCTTGCCTGAAGCTTAGCTCTCCTCTCTTGCTTAGTGAGGTTTTGCATATGTTCAGTTTTGTTTTCTCCTTTTCACCTGCTGGTCTTCTCTGTCTCCCTTGACTTTTTTATTTTATTTTATTTTATTTTAAGCTCTTGAACTCTCCATGCCTCATGTTCTTCTTCATTTTTATTTTCTTCATTTTTATCTTCACTATTAACTGCATCCAGGGCAATCAGAGGCTGCTTGTTCTCCTCCAGCTCTTTTATGGTCTTCTCTTCTACAAGCTTAAGTGTGTACTTGCAACTTTTTTCAGCCATGTATTTGGCTTTCTGTTCTAATTCTTGCTTCAGTGCTTCAGCTTCACATTTTTGAATAGTCCTGTTGAATAAAGACTAATTTAAGGTGAGGCTTTATCTTATCTTCACTATGTACTCTGCATACTCAAACCCTGATTTTGACTCTTCCAGAACATCCTTCACTTTTTTTTCCTTTTTTTTGAGACAGGGTCTCACTATGCAGTTCAGGCTGGCCTTAAGCTCACTTTGTAGCTCAGGCTGGTCTTGAACTCACAACAATCCTCCTGCCTCAGCCTCCCGAGTGCTGGGATTACAGGCCTGTGCCACCACACCCGGCTTACATCCTTCACTTTCATGACTTCTCTTTTTTCTCTCCTGCACTTACTAATGCATCATGCACTAGTGCTACTCTGCTTCCACATCATCAATATCTTCTCCTTCACTGCTATCTTAACATTCTGTTTGCCAAGCATCTCCTTCTATGTGTGAGTCACTTTCTCCCACTATTTCAGGTTCCACCACTTTTAGATGTCAAGACAATCTCCCTTTCACATCTTCACTAATCTGGTTTTGTAAGTGACAGCAAGGAGTCACTAAATGATTCCTCTTGCTCCTTAGCCTGTGCTTATTCTTGGCTTTCATAATGAGCTAAAATTCATCTTTCTCATCTAATGATTCATTACAGGTATAGTCTAGTCTTTTTTCACAACTTTGCCTTCACTTTCTCCATTGAAACTTAACCTTTTTCATGATGGACCAGGGTGCCCCTGGCCATAGTCTGAATGGGTAGTCTCACAAGTGTTTGGGATAGACATATTGATAGCAGCAGCAGTGAGTCCCCAAACTGGACTGATTCCAAACAGTCCTGCGGACTTCCTTGAGACTAATCTTGGAGCTAAGATGGCCAAAGAAGCTGGGGATAGGTCCTTGCAGCTGAGACTTGGTGCAAGTTGGGACCTTGCCAGCCACAGCTGATAAGATGGGGCAATTATTGTGGTCAGGGCCACTTGGACATGGAAAGAAGATGGCATGTATATCTAGAGAAGCAATGATCCAAACCTAATTTGCAAGGCCCTGCATGACTTTAACCATATTAATTCTTTTTTATCTTGAGACAGAATCTCATTTTGTAGTTTGGGCTGGTCTCAAATTCAAGGCAGTCCTTGTGCCTCAGCCTCCCAAATGCTGGGGCTACAGTTGTGTATATTATACCTGGCTCTGAGCACATTTATAATTTTGTCTGATGTGTTCATACTTGCACATTGATACTCAGTATTTTGTTTTTCTTTTTCTTTTTTTTTTTTTTCTGTATAAACAGGTCACAACTTGACCCTTTTTATTTTCTTTTTGCTTCCTTTCCTTCCCATCTCCCTGCATCCCCAAATCCCTTCTCCATTTCCACTAAGTCTATCTCCCTGTTTCTTTTTTTTTTTTTTCATTTATTTTTATTTTATTAAAATACAATTTGTTTTTCTTTTTGGCATTGTAATCAAATGAAGGCCCTTTGTACCATGCTATATGCCCAACCCTTTTTCATTTCCAAACAAGGTATTGCTAAGGCACTATATTGTCTGCTGGGCTCAAATTTATAATACTGCCTTAGACTCTCAAATTGCTGGGATTATAAGCATGGGACACCACACAGCTTTCAGTATTGAATTTAAAGACAAACTTCTCATATCTGACTCCTGAGGTAAGACCATTCACTCAAGACATCCATTGCAAGGTATTAAAAAATCCCAACATGGTAACAGGAAGGGAGTCACTCTTACCTACAGATTCCTCTATCCTGCTAAGGATGAATGATTTCTTGTTTGGTATAGCTGATGGTACTATGCAAAAACAAAATTATTGAAGTTTTAATGAACGCAGGAGATAATTTCTCTGCAGGCCACAAGTGCTATATGAAGTGGTTAAAGAAAATCTGAACAGGATTTGAAAGAAGCACCCAGCTACCTAAAGATCCCAAAACTTGCCAGACCCCTACTCAACCCTGGCCAAATCTGCCTATGGATTTTATATCCTGGTCATGGATATGGCCAATTCTGAGCCTGCTCTGCATTTTATTTCCCTTCAGCATGCGATAGGAAAGTGCTTACTGACTTACCGAACTAATGGATGAGGTCAACACCCAGGGAAAGAAGATAAGCCCAGAGGAAGTTAGCAGCTCTAGAAAGAAACACCCATGGTTATTGTAAAGTGTAAAAATAACAGTGTTCCAGCACTCGGGAGGCTGAGGCAGGAGGATTGTTGTGAGTTCGAGACCAGCCTGAGCTACAAAGTGAGCTTAAAGCCAGCCTGAACTGCATAGCGAGACCCTGTCTCAAAAAGACAAAAAAAAAAAAAAAAAAAAAAAAAAAAAAAAAAAAAAAAAAAAAAAAAAAAAAAAAAAAAAAAAAAAAAAAAAAAATAACAGTGTTTTCTCTGAAAGTGACTTTTTACAGCAGGCTAGAGTTGGAAAAGAAATGCAGTGCAGCACCTGCCATATTTGAGAGGGCTTAATCAGGACTTAATATTTTTTAATGGTGGGGGGGGTGCTAATTGTTCAAGACTGAGTCACAAAACAACTTGGTTTCCAGTGTTATTATAACACAGTGACTGGGTGAATAATAAACAGAAGAGACAGTTAGAGAGGATACAAACTAGACTTAGAATCCCAGAGATTTAAGCTCTAAGAGAGACACAGGACCCTGCCATCCATGGAGAGATGTCAGTCCTTGTGTATGTGGCCAGAGGTGACTGAATCTGAAAGTGCTTGCACTAACTCCAGCAGTATGATTGAACCCCTGTGTTGCCGCCCATATTCAGCACAGAGATGAGTGGTCTAATTGTTTTCCTCACCTACCAATGTGAGCAAGAGCATACATCGGCTTGGATCCTTGCCACAGCCAGGTATATAGACAGAGGGACCTCTGAAATGGAGAGAACAACTTACAAACCCATAGGCCAGGAAAGTAGATACAGAAGGCTGAATTGCTAGATTCCAAGACTGAAGATCCTAGAGAGAAACACTCATTCAAAAATAGGAAGTTTTTTGAAAACTTATTATTTTTTCAATGTGGATGTTTTCCTTTCTTTTAATTTTTCTTTATTTTGCTGCTTTTATTTTGCTTCCTTGTTTTCTGTTACTTTTATGTCATTTTATTAATTTTCTTTTACTCCTAAATAGTATTCCTTTTCTCTCCTCAGCTTCTGTTGCTTAATTTTTCAAATTTTGCTTCAATGCTCCCATTCCTTACTCCTTCCTTTTCACTAGTATACTGCTTAATTTTCATTAATCTTTAGATTATTAATTTACTCAATGTTATTACTATTGAATTCTATTGTTAGTGAAGGTATAGTTGTTGGATTTAGTATGTCATTATATGGCTTCTCTTAGTGTTTGTACTATATAGATCTCTTTTCTGTTGTTCAGGATGGTATATTATTGGTTCTTGTAAATTGGTATATTATTGGTATGTAAATATCCAGGTTTTCTTTCTCCCTACCCCGTTTAATAGGATCTTGCTCTGTAGTTCAGGCTGGCCTCAAACTTAGGGATCTTCCTGCCTCAGTCTCCAGAGTACCAGGATCACAGGCATGTGCCATCATGCCTAGCTCAATTTATCTTTTTTTTTTTTTTTTTTAACGGAGATTGAGAATAAAACTTTATTGGATAGAAAAGCTTCTGTCAGAGGGACAGAAGGGGGGCCAAGGGGGTTACCCCCAATTTATCTTTGATGATACTACTGTTGCTGATTTTGTTTATATAGCTAGTGTGCATACTTCTATTAACTGATTTTCTCTATTTGGCAATATCTGAATTGTCTTTATGTCAATAATAATATTGTGGAATATGCTCAGAGAGCTAGCTGGTTGGCATATTACACTGTATTCTCCCCTCCCAAAATGTGGAGGTAGTTGGGTCTTGGGTCAGAGCCAAAGACCTACAGTTAGCCACACCCAAAATGCATCACTGAAAATCAGACACTATAGAGATCTCCGTACTAGCAACAGAGTCTTTCCACTATAATAAACCTGCAAACCTCAGCACAAAAAAGGAGGAAGAAGAGAATAGCAACACCAAAAAAAAAAAAAAAAAAAAGACATAACAAAATGTGTCTGAAAACTACAAACTCTCCCAAAGCTAATCCATGGGGCATTGATGGGGAAGAAATCAGTAGTCACACAGTGGAATTATTCAAAATAATAAAAGAGGAAAAAAAATCAAGAAGTACTCAGTTAGTGTTGTACATGCCTATAATCCCAGAAGTTGGAAGGCTGAGGCAGAAGGGTTCTTGCCAATTTGAGACTAACCTAGGCTAAAAACTAAGCACAAGACCAGCCTTGAAAAGTGCACAGTGAGGCCCTGTCTCAAAAAGAAAAAAAACGTATTCAGTAAGATCAAAGAAGATATAACTAAAAAACAATGGACTTAAAATGATCAGCAAATTTACAGACAGGAAAGACAATAATAAAGAACTAGCTGTTCTAAACAAAATGAAGCAAAATGTGCATGATGGACTTTAGCAAGAATCACGATTTGTGAAAAGTTGCTAAACATAAATCTAGGAGATTGAAAAGTTTTGTTGAGGGCCAGCTCAGCATACTAAAGCACCTGCTCAGGCAGAGTGCAGCAGCCAGGATTTGATCCCCGGCTTGCCATGATGGCCCTGCCCTCAGGGTGCAATGAGCTGCTGATTGAGACTGGGCCTGGTGGCATGTGCCTGTAATCCCAGCGTTTGGGAGGTTGAAAACAGGAGAATCACTATGAGTGTAATCTACATAGCAAAACCCTGTAGACCTTGTACGAAGGAAAAGAGAGGAGAGAGAGGGAGAGAGAGAGAGAGAGAGAGAGAGAGAGAGAGGAAAAAGAAAGAAAGAAAGAAACAAAGATTCTGCCGGGCTTGGTGGCACATGCCTGTAATCCCAGCACTCAGGAGGCGAGACAGGAGGATTGTTGTGAGCTTAAGGCCAGCCTGAACTGCATAGTGAGACCCTGTCTCAAAAAGAAAAAAAAAAAAGAAAGAAAGAAAGAAAGAAAGAAAGAAAGAAAGAAAGAAAGAAAGAAAGAAATATTCTGTTGGAAGTATGGACAACAGAAGTGATCGATGTGAGGACAGTGTCAGCAACAGAAGACAGGCCTTATGCCAGTGACCAATTAATTATCAGACATACTTAAAGAAAATATAAAAAATAAATCCAGCAGCTATTAGATGACATGAAAATGACTGAGATAATTTGGAATTACTGAAAAGTTAGAAGACAGAACATATAGCATTAAAACTTTATTAAAATACGTTTTCAAGATGTGTGAAAAGAATTTCATATTTGGACAAAAGGCACATAGCTCCCCCCCAGTAGCCAAAATCGAAAAAGAAGTTCAAAACATAGCATAATCAAATTCCTAGAAGTCCAAAACCAGGGCAAAATCATAAAGACTGCTAGAGAAAAGCAATGAATCACTTATAAAGGGAAAGCTATTACAATGATAACAGACTTCTCAACATAACACTTAAAAACTTAGGAAATAAATCTTGGAGCAAAATGTTTCAAGCCCTAAAAGAAAGCGCCTTCCAAACCACACCATATTTCCTGAAAAATTATCTTTCAAAACTGATGGAGAAATGTCTTTCCATGACAAAGAGAAGCTTAAGAAATTCATGATTGGAGCCCTGCCCTATGCCTCCTCACCATCACTGGAGGTTGGCTGTGTTGCAGCTGCTTCTCCCACTGCGCAAGAATCAGGGACAGAGTGGACAGCCCTGCCCCTCATCACCCTGCCAGAGCTTTGCTGAGTTGTGGCTGTTTCTTCCACTGCCTAAGGAGATCAAGAGTGCACAGGACAGCTGTGGGGATTTGATGGACCCTGTCCCATCCCTACACCCCCCACAACACTGGAGCTCAGCTCAGCTATGACCAGCTCTCCAACCATCATGTCACTGTAGCTGTATTGAGCTACTGCTGCTGTCTGTTCTATCTGTAATAGGAGCCTTGATGAACCGTAACTTGTGCCCCCCTCCCAACCACTGGGACAGCCTTTCAGAGCTTTGGTCTTCTTGAACTGCAGCTTGCCCCAACCCCACTAAGGTGGAAGCCACACGGAACCCCACAGAGCAGAAGCTTAGGTGAGCCTATCCCACCATCTCTCAAGGGAGCCTTGTTCACTGGCACCCTGCCCTTTTACCATTGTTGCAGAGTCAAGGTAAACATTGCAAGCTTCAAAAATGTCCAAATGGAGCAAAAGGCAATCTCAGACCTCCAGCCCAAGCAAAAGAAGTACAAGAAACAAATAGAATCTGGAACTTATATACCTGAAATTTCTGAAATGATAGCAACTTTGTTTTTTTTTTTTTTTTTTTTTTTTTTTTTTTTGCAGAACCAGGGACTGAACTTAAGGCCCCTGTGCTTGCCAGGGAAACATTTATCCTACTGAGCTATCTCCCCAGCCCCCAAATGATAGCAACTGAAGAAAAAATTCCATCAGGATATCGAGGAAATCAGAAATAATCTTACATCAAAAAAGAAATGAAAATAATCATGAAACAGTTGCTCAGAACATGTAAAGAAGACCTAGATTTTTTTTTTTTTTTTTTTTTTTTTTTGGCAGAACCAGGTATTGAACTCAGGCCCCTGTGCTTGCCAGGGAAGCACTTACTCCACTGAGCCATCTCCCCAGTCCTAGAAGACATAGATTTCTTTAAAAAGTACAGAGGAATAGGAAAATGATGGAAACATTTAATGAAAAATACAGGAAAAAAACTAGCATGTGTGAAACAGATTCAAACACATATCCAGAACATTTAAAATTCTGTTGAAAGCTGACAAAACTGTTTGTATGAAATTAAAGAAAATTTCAGATCTTAAAGACAGCACTGCAGCTATCTGAACATGAAAGAGCTCTTAAAAAGGAACCAGAAAATAATCCAAGAGGTGCAGGATGATGCAAAGAAAACTACACTCTAATAGATATCAGTGAAATAGCTAAAGTCAATGCAAGTTACATAAAAAGACTATTTGCACAGCCCCAGAGACCGGCCAGAGAGAGTGCGGCTGACTCCAGCAGCCTCCTCCATCCTGCCCATGCCCAACCAACCTGAGAGACCAGCCTGAGACAGCAGCTGACTCCAGTGGCCTCCTGGATCCTGCCCCAAGTTCTCCCAGTGAGTGGGAATTTGCACGACTCACCAGGCTTCCCAGATCAGTGAGTGTGTGGTGAGTTTGAGGGAGAGCCTTTGGCTTCTTCCCACGCGCACTGCCTGCATCCCTGCCCCCAAGCCCTCCAAACCAGTGACCGGCCTGAAACCTCAGGACCCCACTCACCAGCAGCTCCCTGAATCCCCTGCCCTAAAACCCGCTGAGCGAGTAGGAATTTCCCCAACTCCCTGGGCATCAAAGTTCAGTGAGTGTAGAACTCCAGGCCAACCATGCCAGAGAGACATTTCCCAGGGATTCCCTGCCCTCCCACCCCCTGCGGCCTGGTGAGAGCTCCAGGCCCACCGCACCAGAGAAACATTTCCCAGAGATTGCCAGTCCCACCCCATGGCCCCAGCCCCAGTGCAGGTTGGCCTGGAGTGAGAACTCCAAGCCTGCCACGCCAGAGGGAAATTTCTCAGGGATCCCCGGTCCCACGCCATGGCCCGAAACCCAGCACAGCCTGGCCTGTGAGTGAGGGCTCCAAGCCCGCTGCATCACAGGGACCTTTCCCAGTCTTCTCAGGTTCCGGCCTGTAGACCTGGACCGAGCACAGCCTACTCAGTGAATAAGATCATCCACTATCCTTTTGTGAGCTCAGCAGACCCACCAAAGTCCAGGCCCGCCCACCTAGAGAGTGACCTGCCTGACACAGGAGGGCTGACCCCGGCAATTTTCTAGATCCTGACCCCAAAGCCAGCCAAGACGGTGGGAATTTTCATTACTTGCTCTGCACCCCAGTTTGGTTCGTACTTGCCTGAACAGGGAACCAACAGAGGGGAACCACAGGAGCTGCAGCAAAAAGGAACTGAACACAACAGCTAGATCCAGGATAGGCATACCTGGATAATCTCAAACTTAATAGACTGGCATCTGAATCTCATAACAAGCTATAGCTGCACCAAAGCTCTACACCAAAGGTCAAAGGTCAGTGCTATACAAAATGACAAAGACAAGGGGAAAAATGCAATCCCAGACCTCGAGTCCACCAGTAAGGGCAGAGGACACTAGCTTAGCTGCAATGAATGAATTAACAGATACAGCAGCAAAGGAACAACAGCAGAAAGGTATAGAGGAAATAAAATGAGAAGTAATCCCCCAAATTAAAAAAGAAATATCTGAGTACACAGTATCTGAAATAAAGAATGAATTCCAGAAACACTGGGTGGAAAAACAATGCTCACCCAGAACAAGTGCAGAGAGCACTATTCCAACTGAAACGTATGAATTAACAGCATCTGAAGCAAAGAAAAAACAGCAGAAAGATCATGAGGAACTCAAAGCAGAAATAATTTCTGAAATCAAAAAAGAATTATTTGAAATCATAGCATCTGAAATGCAGAAACAAAGTCCAGAAGGAAACCCAATTTGGAAGAAACACCGCAGAAAAAGAATAACTACCTCTAAAGAAGACATGGATAAAAAAATTGAGGAGATCAGAAATATGATGGATTCCTTGAATGAGCAATACAGAAAAGAAATAGAACACATGAAACACAGTCAAAGAGATATAGAAGAACTAAAAATATCAATCACGAGTCTACAAAACTGTTTGAGTGAAAGCGAAGACAGAGTTTCTGATCTTGAAAATGCCGGTGCAGCTAGTCAAAAGGTGAGAAAGGATCTCTTAAAAACAATGAGAATGCAGGAAAAAAATAATCCATCACCTGCAAGATGACACCAGGATGAACAATGTGAGAATAATTGGTATCAGTGAGAATGAAGAAGTCAATACAAATGACATAAAAAGAATGTGGGGAGAAATAATCGGAGAAAACTTCCCAAATATGAGGAAACAATCCAACATTCAGGTCACCGAAGCATACAGAACACCAAATAACTTCAACCCAAGTAGAAACACACCGAGACATATAATAGTTAAGATCCCAGAAATCCAACACAAAAATAATATACTGAAAGCTGCTAAAGAGAAGCAGCAGCTCACATTCAAAGGAAAACCCATCAGAATTACAGCCAACTTCTCTACACAAACAAGGCAAGGAGAGCACAGAGCAGAGTTCTTCAAGTCCTACACGAAAACAAATTCCAGCCCAGACTATTATACCCTGCAAAACTCTCGTTTTAAGTTTGGTGGAGAAGTAAAATACTTTGAAGACAAAGAACAACTAAAGAATTTCATGATGACAAAGCCATCCCTTCACAGGCTGCTGAAAGATGTTCTAGAGAGAGACCACAATGACCAGAACTCCATGAATGAGAATGGAAGGAACCCACTAAACAAGACGGACAGTTAAACACAGGTTACAAAGGAGTAAACAACACCAGGTAAATATCATGACAAACATGAGTCAGCACATTTCAGTTATAACAATCAATGTAAACGGACTCAATTCTCCAATTAAGAGAAATAGACTGGCACAGTGGACTAGGAAACAAAATCCAACAATATGCTGTATACAAGAAACACACTTAACTCAAAAGGACATTCATAGGCTCAAAGTCAAAGGATGGAAAACAATACTACATGCCCCAGCACCTCAGAAAAAAGCAGGAGTAGCAACTCTGTTCTCAGACAGTCTCAACTTCAAACCAAGAATGATCAAACGACACAAAGAAGGCCACTATATATTGGTCAGGGGAAAAATTCAAGAGCAAGAAGTAACATTCATAAATATCTATGCACCAAACACAGGAGCACCCAACTATGTAAGACAAATCTTAAGGGACATGAAAAACTTAATGTCTAAGAACACAATCTTAATAGGAGACCTTAACACACCCTTATCTCAAAAAGATAGATCAACCAGACAAAAAATTAGCAAGAAAGTAGCAGAACTGAACCAGAGCTTGGAACAAATGGACATGGTGGACATACACAGAGTGTTCCACCCAACCATAGCTGAATACACATTTTTTTCAGCTGCACACGGGTTATTTTCCAAAATAGACCACATACTAGTCCAGAGGTCAGGCCTAAGTATATGCAAGAAAATAGAAATTATCCCATGCATATTATCTGACCACAGTGCAATGAAACTGGAACTAAATGATAAAACAAACCAGAAACACTCAATCTCCTGGAAGAGAAAGTAGGAGGAACTCTTGAAGACATAGGGATAAGTAAAGAGTTCATGCACAAACATATATTCGCACGGGAAGCACTTGAAAGAATCAACAACTGGGATTAACTCTTCTTAAGGAGCTTCTACATGTCAAAAGAAATTGTCAACAGAGTGAAAAGACAACCCACAAATTCCTAACTAATAAGCAATCAGACAGAGGTCTGCTGTCTAGAATATATAAAGAACTCAGATATAACAGGGCGCTCAAATTTAAAGACCCAATTCAGAAATTGGCATCTGAGATGAATACATACTTCTCAGAGAATGAAATTAAAGAAGCGAATAAATATATGAAAAAATGCTCCATATCGCTAGTCATCTGTGAAATGCAAATAAAAACAACACTGAGATACCATCTCACTCCAGAAAGAATGGCTATCATAAGGAATGTTGGAGAGGTTGTGGGGAAAAGGGAACACTTCTCCACTGCTGGTGGGAATGTAGACTGGTGCAACCATTGTGGAAATCAGTGTGGAGACTCCTCACAAAACTAGGAGTGGAAGTCCCATTCAAGCCAGGTATCCCCCTATTGGGAATTTTCCTGGAGGAACTGAAAACATATCATAGTGATATATGTGTAATGATGTTTATAGCAGCACAATCTGTGATAGCCAAATCTTGGAAACAACCAAGACATCTGTCACATGAGGAATAGCTGAAAAAGATGTGGTATTTCTATATAATGGAGTATTACTCAGCTATAAAGAATGATCAACTTGAAGCATTTATATTGAAGTGGATGCCATTTGAACATATATTCATAAGCTTGTATTTTCCACTTTTCATAACAAGTTGGAGCCTAGACTTCATGGACTCCAGAGATTTTTTCGTCTTCTTTGCGGCCACCATCTTCCTGCCTTAGGTGCAGACAGCCCTCAATCAGGAGCAGCCGTCAAGATGGCCGGACAAAACTATCAAATTTAATGGAAAAATAAGATATTTCCATGACAGAGAACAAATAAAAGAAATTCATGACAACCAACACAACACTACAAAGACTACTGATATATTTTAAAAAGAGATAAAGACAACCACAACTTCAAGAACAATAACAGAAAAGAACCACCAAGCAGAGCAAGCAATTATATGGAATGACAAAAGATAAGCCAATATGTTTGCTATAACCATCAATGTAAATAGCCTCAATTCCCTAACTGAAAGTAGCAGAATGGATCAAAAACAAACTCCAACAATACACTGTACACAAGAAACACATTTAACTCAAAAAGAAACTAATAGACTGAAAGTCAAAAGATGGAAGACAATACTACATGCAACAGGAACCTAGAAAAGAGCAGGGGTAGCTATTCTGGATGCTGACAATGTCAGCTTCAAATAAAGAATGACTGAAAGAGAAGATTGTTTTGGAGAAAACTGCAAGAGGAAGAAATAACAATTATATATGCACCCAGTGTAGGAGCACTCAAGTATATAAGACAAATTTTAACTGACGTAAAAAATCAAGTGAGCAATAACATAATTGTACTGGGGAACTTTCACATCCCACTGAGAGAAAGATCAACTAAGCAAAAAAATCAATAAAGAAATAACATCTACACCAAACTTGTGAAGAAATGGACTTAGTGGACCTTTAGAGACTGTTTCACACAATAGTCAGAATATGCATTCTTCTCAGCTGCACACAGGACATTGTCCAAAATAGACCATCTACTAGTACAAAGAGTATGCTTAAATAAATACAAAGGAACTGAAATTATCCTATACTCATTTTCTGACCATAGTATAATGGAACTGGAAACTACTGACCAAAGAAATAGCAAAACCTCAAACATATGAAAACTAAATAACACCCTCCCAAACAATCAATGGGCCAGAAAAAAAAGAAGAAATTAATATTTCTAATTGAAATTAGTATCTACAATTGAATAAAAAATGCAGATACAATTTACCAGAACCTGAGGGATGCAGTGAAAACTGTCTCAAGAGGGAAATTTACAGTGGTAAATTCTCACATTAGGAAAGCAAAATGAGCCCAAATAAACAATCTTATGCTGTATCTCAAGTTCCTAGAAAAAAAGGAAGTCAAGCCCAAAGAAATAAGGAAATTATAAATATAAGAGCAGAAATAAATGCAATGGAGGTGAAGGAAACAGTACAAAGAATTAGTCAGATTGGTTCTTTAAAAAGAATAAAATTGATAAACCCCTCACTAACCTTATCAAAAAAAGAAAAATTCAAATTTATGCAATAAGGAATGAAAAGGAAGAAATAGAAATTCAGAAGACCGTCAATATTATTTTCAAAATTAAAATTTCAAAATTATATGAGAGCAATAAAAGGAATAATGATTGAAAATTTAATTTAAAACACCTACCAACAAAGAAAAGCCCAGGTACAGATGGATTCACAGATGAACTCTAAAAGCAATTTAGAGAAGATTTAATGCTAACTTTACTCAAACTCTTCAATATAATTGAAAGGAAAAAAGTCCTCCCAAACTCCTTCCTGGAGGCAAGTATTACCGTGATACAAAAATAGAGATAGACCTAACCAAAAAAGAGTAGTACACTCCTACTGAACATAGATGTAAAGATCCTCAATAAAATACTAGCAAACAGAATGCAGTAAATCAAGATTATACATCATGACCAAGTGGGATTCATCACAGGAATACAGGAATGATTCAATATATTCAAATCCATAAATGTAATATATGACGAAAACAGCCAAAGACAAAAATCACACAATCATCTCAGTAGATACATAAAAAGCCTTTGACAGAGTCCAACACTCATTCATTCATAATAAAAACTGACAAGTCAGAATAGATACTCCTTACCTCAACCTCATAAAACTCATCTATGACAAACCAATAGCCAACATCAGATTACATGGGCAAAAATTGAAAGCTTTCACTTTAAAATCAGGAACAAGGCAAGGATACCCACTCTTACCACTCCTGTTCAATATACTTCTGGAAGCATTAACCAGAGCAATCAAATGAGAGAGCAATAAAAGGAATAATGATTGAAAAGAAGTGAAATTATTATTTGCAGATGATATGATACATAGAAGACCGTAAAAATTCCTCTAAGAGACTTTTGGATTCAATAACCAAATTTAGTTGTATAACAGGCTACAAAGTCAATACTCAAAACTCAAAAATATTTCTACACACAAACAACAAATGCACCAAAAGAGAAATTAGACTATATATTATGGTTTGTGTCTAGGTGTCTCCACCCTCAAGCCTCATGCAGTGATGGGGCAGCTTCTAGTTTGTCATTAATTCATGATCCAATGCTGGGATTATGGGTATGAGTGCTACACCTTTCCTGGGGCAGATAATTTGCATACAAGTGTAAGGAAGAAAGAGAGGCTTGCTAGCTGCTACAGTTGCTGCTCTTCCTTTTGTTCTCTGCTGTTTTTACCACCATGAACAGCTACTATCTGCCATGTGCCACTCTGCCTTACAGCCAACCAAGTGTGGACTGAAACCTCCACTAACTGAGCTAAATAAATTTTGGGTGTTGTATATCTTGTCTCAGCAACTAGAGAAAAGAAACTGAGACACCACGCCTGTCACAGTTACAGCCCCCCAAAATGAAATACTTAGGAATCACTCTCACAAAGAAAATTTGTACAATGAAAATTGTACTCTGCAACAAGAGATAAAAGGGGATTTCAGAAAAGATATAACTTGCTCCTGGACAGGAAGAACAATGCAAAAATGGCCACACTTCCAAAGTTGTTATACAGATTCAATGCAATTCTGATTAAAATACCATTAGTATACCTCACAAATCTAGAGACAACTTTCTTATCTGGAACTAAAATAGACCTAGAATAGCAAAAGCAATACTGATCAACAAAGAAGGCATGAGGCAGCATAGTCCCTTACTTAAAGTTATACTACAAATCTACAGTGATAAATCAGCATGGTACTGAAAGAAAAAAAGAGGTGAGCATCAGTGGAACAGATCAGAAGATCCACACACAACTGCAAGCACACTCATCCACTTTATCTTTGACATAGGGGCCAAACATGTTCATTGGAAAAAGGGTAGCCTATTTAATAAAAGGTGCTGAGAAACTGGTTTTCACATTCCAAAGGCTAATATTTGACCCCTGCCTCTTAACATACTCAAAACTATAGTAAAACTGGATCAAAGACTTAAACATTAAAACTGAAATAATAAATCTGGAGGAGAAAGTAGGTAGAAATTTTAAAGACATGGGAAAGGTAGAGAGTTTATGAACAAAAACCAAACTGTATGGGAAATACTTCAAAGAATCAACAATTGGGATCTTGTCTTTTTGAAAAGTTTCTGCACATCAAAAGAAATCACCAATAGAGTTAAAGAAAACCCACAAATGAGAAAAAATTATAGCCACTGTCCCCTCAGACAAAAGACCTCTGTCTAGAACATATAAAGAGTTAAAATATTTCAGGTCTACAAAGTTCAAAGAAATGAAAACCAGGACTAGCCATTCTATTTTTAGATAAAGTAGATTTTAAGCCAAAACTGACCAAAAAAGAGGCAAAGAAGATCACTACATATTGGTTAAGGGAACAATTCAACAGAAAGAGGTAATAATTATAAACTAAAGAATACTATACACTTAAATAAACAAGTTCACTCACCTTTATAAATACTGGACAAAAAAAATCAGGTTAATATCAATATAATTATGTGATGGGCCTCAACATTTTTGTCTAGATCATTAGAGAAAAATGTCAACAAAGAAATGTCACAATTGGGCTGGGGAAGATAGCTCACTGATCTAAGCACCTGCCTAGCACCTGTAAGGACTGGGATTCAATCCTCAGTACCATATGCAGTGCTGGCCCCGAAACCAGGTGTGGTGGTGCACACCTGTAATCCTAGCACTGGGAAGGCTGACACAGGAGGATCACTTATGCGTCTAAACTGCACAGAGAGAGCCTATATCAAATAAATTTTTTAAAAAGAAAATATCAGAGTTGAACCAAACCTTTGAACAAATAGATTTAATAGATGTCTACAGAGGGTTCCCCCACACACACACACACAAAAGCAGAATATATATTCTTCTTAGCAGTGCATGGAACTTTATCCAAGATATCCACATACTTGTCCACAAAATATACTTAAGTCAATACAAAAGAATCAAAATTATCCCATGGAAATGAAAGAATATACTCAAAGAATAAATGGGTTAGAGGTGAAATCAAATGATAATAGCATTACAACATACCAGAACCTATGGGACACAATGAAAGCATTCCTAAGAGGGAAGTCTATAGTTTCACATGCCCACATTTAAACAAACAAACAAACAAAAAAACCCACAAATTCAAATAACCTAATGATGCAACTCAAGATTCTGAAAAAACACGAACCAACTCAAAACTGCCATAGAAAATGAAAGTATAAAGATCAGAGCAGAAATTAATGAAACTGAGACTAAAAAGAACAATACAAAGAATCAACCAAAGAGCTACTTCTTCAAGAAAACAAAATAAATCCTTAACTACTCTTATCAAAAAAAAAAAGGTAAAAGATACAAATCAATGCAATTAGAAATAAGGAGAAATCAATGAACACCATCAAAATCCAGAACACTATTAGTGAAGTCTGCAATTCAATAAATTGGAGAATTTAGAAGAAATAGATTCCTAGATATGTGTTAATGAGAAAAACTGAACTGAGAAGATACAACACCTTGCATAATCCAATAACAGATTATGAAACTGAAACACTAATAAAAATCTATCAGGGCCAGGGAGATAGCTCAGTAGAATAAGAGTCTGCCTGGCAAGCACAAGGTCCTAAATTCAATCCCTGGTACTGCAAAAACAAAAACAAAACAACAACAACAAAAATAAAAACAGAACCATCAACTAAAAAAAACTCCAGGACTGATGAATTCCATGAGAATTCCAGGGAAGATCTGATGCCAATATTCTTCAACCTCTTTAATGCAACTGAAAGGGAAAGAGTCTCCAAAGGTCATTCCTGGAAGCTAGTGTAACTTTGATTTAAGAACAAAAGTACTGGGGCCAGGGAGATAGCTCAGCAGAATAAGTACTTCCCTGGCAACTGCAAGTTCAATCCCCAGTTTCGCTGAAAAAAAGAAAGAAAGGACCTAACTAGAAAAGAGAACTACAGTCAGTTTCTTTCTTTTTTTTTTTTTTTTTTTTTTTTTTTTTTTTTTTTTGTCTTTGTGAGACAGGGTCTCACTATGCAGTTCAGGCTGGCCTTAAGCTCACTTTGTAGCTCAGGCTGTGAGGAAAAACACTTCTGTACTGTTGGGTAGGATTGTAAATTGGTGTAATCAACATGGAAATCAGTGTGGGGAGTTCCCAAAACATAAGCTAGAGGTTCCATTTGATCCAGCTATTTCCCTCCTGGGTATCTTCCTGAAAGTTAAAAGCATCATACCACAGGGATTTATGCATACTCATATTTATATAGCATACCTTGTAAAGGCTGACTCTTGGAAACAGCCCAGATGTCCATCAGTGGATGAATGGATAAACAAAAATGTGGTGTTCATACACAGTGGAGTACTACTTTGCCACCAAGAAGGATTAACTAGACAAGAAACTGCAGTTTCTTGTGAGAAAGCAAAAGCATACATAAGGACAAAAATAGATGATAGAGGAGGGTTAGAGAGATAGCTCAGTAGAATAAGTGCTTGCCTCGCAAGCACAAGGGTCTGAGTTCAATCCCTGGTTCCACCAAAAATAAAATGACATAGTATTAAAAATAGATGATAGATACCAGGAAGTAGGAAGAAAATAAATAGGAAAGACAACAACGGAGGTGAGAGGGAAGGAAAGGGAAAAAATTAAGATATATACCAATTCCCCATGATGACTGTAGGCATTATGTACTACATACATGTACTAATAAATGAATAAAATTGTGCTCGCTTTGGTAGCACATATACTAAAATTGGAACGATACAGAGAAGATTAGCATGGCCCCTGCGCAAGGATGACATGCTAATAAATGAATAAAATAAATGTAGATACCTTGAAATAAAAGACCCAATCAAAAAAAAAGAGAACTGAGGGGCTGGGGAGATGGCTCAGTGGAGTAAGTGCTTCCCTGGCAAGCGCAAGGGCCTGAGTTCAATCCCCAGTTCCAGGAAAAAAAAAAAAAAGAACTGAAACACTTCTCAAGTGGCCACTATGTACATAGAAAATCTTGGACCTTTTTTTCTTGTGGTACTGGGGATTGAACTCAAGATCTTCCACTTGCCAGCAACTGTTTATTCTACTGAGCTATCTCCCCAGCCCCCTCTGGCCTTTTGATAAATACAAATTAAAACAACTCTTGAGTGCTCAGGACCAGCTTAATGCAGTACAAGCAAGCAATAATTTATATTAATAAATTGGGACAAAAATAGTCTGTCATAGCTCTATATATGACTTGTTTTTTTGTTTTTTTGTTTTTTTTTTTTTTTTTTTTTTTTTTTTTTTTTTTTTTTTTTTTTTTTTTTTTTTTTTTTTTTTTTTTTTTTTTTTTTTTTTTTTTGTTTGTTTTTTTATTGTTTTTTTTTTTTTTGTCTTTTTGAGACAGGGTCTCGCTATGCAGTTCAGGCTGGCTTTAAGCTCACTTTGTAGCTCAGGCTGGTCTCGAACTCACAACAATCCTCCTGCCTCAGCCTGATGAGACTTCTGGCTGGCTTAAGAACAGATTACTCTAGAAGCCAACAGCCAGAGCCATTAAACAGTCTGTGAAATTCTAATGCTTAATGCAAAATAACATGTCAGCTGAGGACTCTTGACTCACAAATTCCATCTAGTTTAGTCGCTGCAGTTAACAATCAGGTTACTAATTAACTCTGATCTGTCTGATTTTCTAAAAATGCATTGTTGTTGGACTTGGGACAATCATTTTGCACTTTATAACTAAGATATGTTTTGTCTGTTTTATTTAGTCATTGTACCTCTGTGCAGGAGATCAGCATTCCTAGGCCTGTACCCTGAAACATGAGATTTCATCTTAATCCAGAAAGAATGCCTATGATCCAGAAACCAAGTAGGAAATACTGATGAGGCTGCCAGGGAAAAATGAACACTTCTAATTGTTGGTGGGAATATAAACTATGGGAATCATTATGGGGATCATTATGTAGTATAATTATGGGAATCATATATGTAGATTCCCCAAAGAACTAAAACTAGAATTTGAGCCTGCTATTCACCTTCTAGATACCTTCCTGAAAGAATTGAAGATATTATTTTATGGTGATATACACATATTCACATTTATAAGAAGCAAAATCTATGGCCAAATCTTGGAGGTGATCTATATACCCACCAATAGATGGATAAAGCGTGATATTTATGCACAATGGAGTATAACTATGCCATAAAGGATAAACTGGAGTAATTTGTCAGAAAACAGATACAACTTTACACCATAATATTAAGTTAAATAAAACACACAAGCGTAAACATTTTATGCTTTCTCTTGTGTGAGAAACACAAATTATTAAGAGCAAAATAAGGGACACATATAAGGATATAAATCTTTTGCAAAAAGGAAGAGGATGTTTACAGCCTCATTTTATGAATTTTTGGGTAGGCTGTCTCCTCCCATAACAGGCCTTGTAATTCCTTGAATTATAATAGGATTGACTCTTGGTATGGGCCCAGAACCAATGGAGGTGACAGTGATGCATTTTGCAAATCATCCTTTTGTATATGCAGTATTTGTAGTAAGGATCTCATCTGTTTTCTTCTTGCGAGTTACTAAACAGCATCAGCTTGGTTTCATCCAGCAGAGCCAGCAGCGTCTTGACTGCTTAGACTTACCATTTTGTCTGCTACATTAATTAGATCATGGGAATTGGTCCTAGTGAAGTGTTAGGTGTTGGCAGACAAATTCAATGAAAAATCGGGCCTGCCACTTTAACAAAGTTTCTGGTGATAAAGAAACTTTGTTCCTGTTCTATGGAACATCACATCGCTTCTAAAATGAAAAAGTCTTCTAGTCCCTACAGTCAAGCAACACAAGGCTCAATTTATTTGGGCTTTGGAGAAAACACATACTATATATAGATGTGCTTCTCTGCAGATGTCATTTTGTGAGAACTAGACCATGAAAAACCTGAAGCTTTAGTGCAAGCTGTCTTGTTCCTCAGACCTGTGGCTTAGAAGTTTTAAGTACCTAAACTGCCTTTGTAATTAAGATGACTGGATGGTGTCCCACTCAAAAGTCCCATAAAGCAGATCCCTAAGGTTTTAAAACAAAATTTTGCTGCCATGTTTCTTCTGCTAATCATTCTACTTGAAAAGCAACATCTGAGGGTTAGGGATATAGCACAGTAGCACGGCAGCTACCTGGCAAGCGCAAAGCCCTGAACTCAATTACCAGTTCCAAAAGAAAATAAAAGCAACATTAAAAAAAAGGATAAAAAGAAAAGCAACATCTGACTTGTTCATTAGTCTTTTGTCAGGGAATAGATACCCATGGACACCAGTTAATAGGCAGCTTAGAGTGTCCACCATGCTGCTTAAATATGTGCTGTGAAATGCTTTTTTTTGAAGGAAGGAAACATTTATTCAGGTCACAGTTACTGGAGATTTCAGTCCAGGCAGAGCAACACATAGCAGAAAGCAACCTTCCAGGGCAGTGGCAAAGAGCAAGAACCAAAAAAGGAGGAGGAGCAGCAGCTCAAGTGGCTAGCTTCTCTTCCCTCCTTACATTGTAATGCAAATTACCTGCCCCAGGGCAAGAGGTGCAGCATCCACACTCACAGTAATCAATCACAAACTCCAGAAGCCTCCCCAAGACTGCATGAGGCTTTGAGGGGACACCTAGACACAAACCATAATATTCCACCCCTGGACCCCCAAAGACTCATGCATCTCCCTTATGCAAAAGCCATTCTAGTCCATCTCTAAGAGTTGCCAAAGTCCCAACAATTCAAGTCCCAAGTCTCCTTCAAGATCCAAAGCAAACTCTCAACCATGAGCCCCTATTCAAATGAAAACTTAAACACTTGCAACATTCAAAGGCACAAGATAAACATTACCATTCCAAAAGGTACACACAGCAGGATATAAACCATTGGGACCAAAGCAAGTCCAAAATCCAGCAGGGCAAACATTAAGTCCTGCAGTTCCAAGTGGGACATTCAAAGCAATCTGTGATGAGTTGTGAGCTCCAAAGGCCTCACATGGCTTTTCCCCTGCAGCACTTGTGGTGGTAGATCACATGGTGTCTCTCTTAGGCTGGCTTTTCTCCCACCTTGCAGTTTCCCTTATATGATCCACATTCCTGGTTTTTCCAAACTTATGGGGTTTCCAGTGAATAGGCTTTTCTCTCAGAGCTTTGCACACTGCCCTCTCAGGGGTACACTGCCTGGCCTCCCAGGCCTTCTTCTGAAGTTGAGGTGGAAGCCTTCTTAACCTCAGAACTCCTGCATTCTGCATATGCCAAAAACCATCACCATGTGGATGATGCCAAAATCTGTTGCCAGCTGGAGCAGTAAGCAGGCTTCCTTTTCTGTTGGCTGTAGGGGTCGAGTGCCTGGATCACTGAGCACTCTGACCCTGATTCCGAGGAACAAATTCCCCATGCCAGCACCATTCTGGAACCGGGTGTGGCCACAGCTGCCATTCTGAAGCATGAGGCTCAGTAGCTTTCCTCTCAAGGCAGAGTCTCTGACCTTTGAAGGATGCAAAAGGTGAAGACCTGCCTGTGTGATGCCCTCAGACCATTCTTTCCAGTCTCAGGCTCCTTCCTGGCAATGGAGATCCTCTCAGCTCCATCTTTGCAACCCATAGCTTTATTGGAGCTTCCTTTCTTGCCAAACTCAATGTTTTGGGTCATCCTGCTGGGCTCCTTGCTCTTCATTCTCAACATAAACCTGGCTAAAAACTCCCAGTAACAGCCATGCCACTGCCCCAATATTTGGCTGCTTTGAAATATCTTTTGTCAAATTAATCAGCCCACCATGCTTAAACTCACTCTCAGACAAAGTCTCTGGACTCTAGAAAAATGCAGACAAAGCTCCCGCCAAGCCGTAACATTGTCCGGAGCCCAACAACCAATGCAGTCCTTCTTCCCAGCAGAAACCTCCCCAGCCTGGTCTTAACAGGCCAGCTTCTATCAGATTCTATCTTCACTATCCTTCTCTCCTTGCTGGGACAAATAACAAACACCCAAAATTAAGGAAGGAAACGTTTATTTAGCTCAGTTACTGGAGGTTTCTGTCCATATTCAGCTGGGTCCAGGCAAAGTAGCACATAGCAGAAAGCAACCTTCCATGGCAGTGGCAAAGAGCAAGAGCCTGTGAAATGCTTTTTGCCCCTGGGTCCCCTCACATGGTACCATCCTTATGACAAGCTATATTAGTCATGTGGCCAAAATCTAACCATTATTGACTATGTAAAGGAAACTTCACTTGCCGGGCATGGTGGTGCAGGCCTGTAATCCCAGCACTCGGGAGGCTGAGGCAGGAGGATTGTTGTGAGTTCGAGACCAGCCTGAGCTACAAAGTGAGCAGGCCAGCCTGAACTGCATAGTGAGACCCTGTCTCACAAAGACAAAAAAAAATTAAAAAAAGAAAGAAACTTAACTCGTGTGCAGTGAAGTTCAGGGAGCTTTCAGATTAGTGAGCACAACTGAGTGCTGATCAGTGGTGTGCCTGGAAAGGGTGCAGAAACCAGTACCTGTCCTACATGTCTTTCATTTGGCTGTCCTTGAATTGTGTCTTTTATAATAAACTGTTCAGTCTAAATAAAGCTCTTCCCTGAATCATTTTAGCAAACAACTAGCCTAAGGTGGAGACTAAGAACCTTGTCTCTATAGTTGGCTGTGTGAATTGTGGGCAGTGTGGTGCAACCATTAATCCTGCTGTGATTAGATTAAGAAAAGCACAGCAGTTTAGTAAAGCATATGCAGTCCCTTTCTCTTTCTTCTGCACTGTTCCCCTGCTCTGCTTCCAGGTGCCATGTACTTACTCAGCCATACCCTTTCACTATTTCTGTCTTGAAGTCACCAAACCATGGACACATGTACTGAAATTGTGAGCCAAGTTAAACCTCATTTAAGTTGTGGTTGTTGGTTATTGGGTTTCAGTGACAAGGAAGCTGATGAATACACTTGAGGAATCCCACTGTGGCTGCCCTCTGAAAAATAGGTAGTTTTGTAGGACTCTCAGACTCTTGGGTCTGCATTAATCCTGGATATGTAAGAATTGAACTGTGGATCACACAGCTGGTGGCCATTGAGAAGCAATATAAAAGGAAACTAGTCTGAGACAAGATTCAGCTATACTGGGCGGGCAAACATGGACTCCAGCTGTGCTGTCCCTGTGCCCATCTACTCCTGTGAATGTTTTCCTGCCCCAAACTCATTTGTAGGCTCTTTAAAATTCCTTGGCCACCATCATTGATTATAACTAGAAAACCTTTCTCATAGCAAGTGTGGCCCTAGGCATCTGAATATGGAATGCATGGTTTTGCATGCACTCTGTCATCCAGAAACGGCTTGTCAGGTGAGTGGTAGACAGGGCATGAAATGCTGTGCAGCCAGCAGCTAGTAACCCAAGGGCCACAAGTTGAGTTCCCTGGAGGAACTTTAGCTTCCCATCATGATATTGTGCTGTGCTATCCAAAGGGAGGGCTACTGCTGCCAGACAGGACCATGCACCTGCTGAGCTAGCAGCTGAGTCCACTGTCTGAACTCATGAGCAGGGCTGGGGTCCAGGACTGGCCTATGCTATTGATTCCAGAGAAAAACGTGGCTGGCGCACAATGAGAAGGAAGTCTAATCCAAAGCCCTCTGGGCACCACGTGGTGCTTAGTACACTTAACTAGTTGTCAAAGGAGGAAAAGTCTCTAAAGACAAGGCACTGACTACAGTCTTCTTTCAGGAGGGAAACTGTAGGTCATAACTAGGCAAGGTGTTAGCCAAGTACTAGAAAACCAATAGGTGAAAGAAGGGTAATGAATATCAGCCTGTATTGTGACTCATAGAAATGAGGACTGGATCAACTTTTGTGTGTGCACTGAGCACTTCCATCTTCCATTTTCTATAGCGGGATGGCAGATTATTAACTTTACAACAGGTTCAGTCACCAACCAATTCATAACTGCTAGAGACATCTCATAGCCACAGAGAAGACAAAGCTTGTTCTTCCTCATGGAAGAGATATACATGCTTCTATCAGGAAGGTGCCTTAGCTTCTATCTTGGTGATGAAGAACAGGTAGAAGATTGAGAACTCATACAGAAAGCCAAAATGGCAGACCATGCTTTTCACCTATGTGCCTTCAGTCAACATTCAGTCCTCTTTGCTTTGGGCAAGACATGGACTACCACAAAGTATTTGTCCCAAGCTCCCTTTCCTGCTTCTGGCAACTTGAAGGCAGGAGGACAGACAAGCATTTTTCTATTTTTCATGGAATGTGGGGCAGGATCACCAGCAGTTAACGTGTCTCTTCTGGGCCCCATTTACCGGAGGGACTTTTGGATATGGCCCTTGAATCCAAAGAACAGTTTCACTGTTCCAGCACAAGATGACAACTTAAAAAAGTGGCTCCTCGCTGGACCACTTCACCACCTTCATCCAAAGAGCTGAGCCATTCCATTCAATTCCCTTTGTCTGAAAACCCAAAGTGGTTTCTGCTTTCTAGGCTGTATTGACTGATAAAATACCCCGTGTGTACTCCTGGACCAAACTGTAGTTTGTCATGTGTTTTTTTTTCTCCATCTTTCATTATGCAAACTTTCAAACAATAACATTCTACTAACTAGATTTACTTAAAAAAAAAATACTAAATGCATACATGTAAGAATGTGTATCACTAAATGACACATACGTACCTACTCAGCACATGTCTGGATAAAGGAACATAGGCTGGATGTCACCATGTGCCACAAGGACTAGTGAAACACATAGCCACCATGTGAGGGCTGTAACTTACAGGAACAGAATGGACCAAGTACAGTAGCAGAGTGTGTAATGCTGTGAGAATGAACCAAGGGCTACTGAAAACTGCTCAGAGAAGTCTGACATAAATGCTAAGTTTTAATTATTTTTTTGCCTATGAAAAGAATACACTGGAAGAGCTAAAACAAACACAAGGCTGTTCAAAACTGAACAGTGCTTATATTTTATTCCTTCCTTTCTGAATGTGTTTTAAAAGTTCACTTTTAAGCAAAGTTCCCATCTGACACTAACAGGCAAATGAAAGCCACTCCATCTTGTTCTCTGGAGGCAGAGGCTCCACAGTCAGGCACAGAACAGTCAAGCAGCTGTCGGGTACTGAGGTCACAGAAAAATGCTCCATTTGGCTTTTCACACTTCATAGAGCCAAGAATACTTGGTGGCACTTGGGGGATGGCATCATGGGCACACTGAAGAATACCCTGCGCCACATCCCATGCTTTCCTTAGGAAAAACAGCTTTTCCTCAAACAGAATTGCCATAGTTTAAGAGCCACAGGACTTTATTCATTGTTTTATCTTCTGGTGACAGGATTTCTTCGAAGTAGAATCTAAATGTAATAAAAATAAGGTAGCAATTTGTTATATGACTTCCCACATCTCTTAAGAATAATTAAGTTTCAAATACTATCAATGAATTCATCTAAATTCTGATAAAAACGAGGTACAGCCCTCCCTGCTGAGTCATTCATGCCTTTGTGAGCATCTTCACTTCTACTCCTTATTCCAATCCTATTAATGACAGGTGAGTATTAGGACAGAAACTAACGATGACTAAGCTGCAGACCAGCAGTCTTAACTACATTATTTTACATTCTAGGGCATGGTTACACTATTTTAACAAGTAATTCAAGAAAGATTTTTATTACCTGGAGGTGTTCCCCCTAGCCTCTGCTGGATCATTTCTAAATGGTGAATATATTCTGTTAAGGAAGGTTCTGGATCTTGAGAAGCAGTCAGGGATCTTTCTAATCTTGAACTTGGAGATGGAGTGGATCTTCAAACAAACCACCACATCAAAAGGAAAAAAGACAAAAATTGAGTCTGACAGTGGTGAGTTAGAAGGCAGAACTACAGACATGCATCACCTCTAGATGTCTACTTCATAGTCTTATCACAAACAAAAAGTAAATCTTTTTACGAAATGCTGCATAGCCAGGCATACAGGTGCATGCCATAATCCCAGCACTCAAGAGGCTGAGGCAGGAAGATCAACATGAGTTCAAGGCCATCCTGGGTTACACAGTTCAAGGGCAACCTGAACTACCTAATGAGAGCCTATCTAAAAAGAACAAAACCAAAAACTAACATTGATACACTTCTCACAGTTGCAACACCTAGAAACTATTTTATGTCATTGCAGTTACTAAATTTTCACTTATTTTCTCCTTCATACAAACTGAATAATGTTCCATCATCCTTTACCCCACAACAGGTGTCCGAGCAGGGAGACCACTGCCCAGTCTTTACATGGCTACTCTTTCTGTCTCTTGTTGGCCCCATTTTTTACTTTCTACCTGACATGTTCCCAATTGTCTGTGAAGCCCTCCCCAAAGAGAAGCAGACCTGCCAGCCCCACAGGTGCACTAGTGAGTGCCCTGCCTTCCTCTGAGATAGGTCAAAGTCAGAACCTTCAGCCAGAAGCTCTGAGGAGCCATGTACTATTCGGAGAGAGCAGCAAAGATGAAGCAGCTGGTTCACCACTGACCTTTCTCTCCTGCTGGGGTGGTGGTTCCTCCTGTGGTGGGAAGGCCCATCCCGGATTGGAGGGGACTCTCTGTTTTCTGGCAGAGATAGCTGCTTTCGTGGTACTCGGGGTCCTTTTCCTAGTATTATTGAACGACCAAAGGAATAAGAAAATAATAAATTTATAAGTGTTAGGAGTCTAAATGACAATTTTCAAACATTTTAAAAGAGTCAGTGTTCTATTTTGAGGTTTTTGCAGTTGTTTGTTTTCAGACAGGGTTCTACTATACAGCCCTGACTGGCCTCAAACTCTTAATCCTCTTGCATTGGCCTCTATATGTTGGGATAGCAGGCATGTGCCACCATTCCTGACTTATATTTTTAAAAGCTTTTGAGAAGTTTGATAACCTGTACTTTACTTTCACAAGGTTGTGTCCAACCCACAGTATCAGCAGGGCAAATTACACTGGGGAGCCCCAAGGATTATGGATAAAATGTGAGGGGCTCTTCCATCTCTCCCAGCTCTGAGGGGTTCCGGAGGAAGGAGGGTGGAAGTACTAGAGAGAACCAGGTGTGGCCTGCAGGGGTCAAACCTTCTTGATAGCCTGAACTGACAGAGTCACCAGGATGACCCAGGGACCATGGTGGTCAGCAGTGACTCAGACAGCCCAGGAGGCCATGGCTTTGCTTTCTGTCCTCTGCGCTAAGAAGGAAGAACACTCATGTCTGTCACTCTAGTGACTGGGACAAGCCTGCCTCCCAGTCAGCACCGCTGCTGTTGCAAGGCTGCACTGCAAGTAGTAGTATACAGCAGAATATCAGAAACAAAATCTGGCTGACCAAAATTAAGCAACAGTACTCTGCAAGGGGGGCTGTGCCACAGGGAGCACAACTGCTGAGAGTAAGAAGATTACCTTATTGTGTGCTAGGCCATGAAGATGGCAGATTCAGGCCGCTCTGGCCTTTGACCACTCTTGAGTAGCCTGGGTGTGCATGTTGCCTATTCTGCTCTGGCCTCTGACAACTGTACTGACTGAATTTACCAGTTCTACTGTGGTTTATTACATTCCCACTGAGAAATGGTCAAAACGCTATTGAAAAAGCTATAGGTTGCAGGAAGAGAGGCTTACAAGTCACAATGAATGGTAGCTGAGTCCCACCTGGGTGGAGGGCTTTGCCTTGTAGCAGTGGGACTCCTTTCTGATCTACTTCTTGCCACTTCTTAACTAAAAACCGTAACCTACAAATAAAAGAGACAGAGCACACTTAAAACCAGAGCAAAACAGCAATGAACAGAGCAATGCAAATCCCAATGTGACCAAACTACTCAGCTGAACCTGCTTGTCTATGGCCAACCCAGCACCCATGCCCACCATGTCATTCAGTGGGCTGAGCTGGTGCCATATGGAAAGCTGCCTGTGCTCACATGTGGTACACAAACCTTCCTATGCTAAGGCCACCACCCTGATGAAGTCACCTGTGACTCCACCATATACTACCCTGGCTCCAACCTGACCCCAAAACAACTTAGCTCAGAGCTATTGGGCTCTAGTACAGGACTGTGTGCAGTGCCAGTAACAAGGGACAACATGCTTCATCTGGCCCCCAGCCTCCCACTGTCCCTGATGCCACCTGTCAGTGATCAAGGCACCTTCCTAGAACAGCTCTACAAACAGCAGTAGGCCAGCAACTCCTTCCTCATGGTATGAAACAGACTGCACATTCCTCCACCCTTTATAGGAATATGGGTCATCATTCGAGTGCAGCTGTGTAAAGGCCTACCTTTCCCCATCCAGCAACCAAAGCATTTCCTGAAAAGGGGCATCCCCTCCACAGGTCAGATGGACAGAAGGGTGGGTGCACAACAGATCCCTGTGGTGGGCAGAACTGAGAGGTATAGGAACCTCTCCTCCTGGGCTATTGTCCAACACTTCTCTGCAGGCATCAGCAGAGACAGCTGCTCATCTAATGTTTTAGAAATAAAAGAACTACAAAATTACAAAATGAAATGAAGTTTCAACACTGTTACTTTTGAAATGATCAAAGTTCCCAGTAGTGCTGAAGAGTCACACTCTTGCTCCAGAGGAGATCCCTGTGGAAATTGCCAAGCAGTGTGAACAACATCTTCCTAGGAACTAGGGATGATAACATGGGTGGGTAGGGTTTGGGTTACCAGGCCAGTCAAGTCCCAAGAGTGTGCATAGGCTCAAGACTGGCTGCAACCTCAAGGAGACACATACTGTTACTTATGCACCCCCACCCCCTTGTCTGAGGAGGACAGACAAGATAGAGGACAGATCTAACAAAAATACTAAAAATTGAAATTTACAAAATACAATAGTTTTAAATATTATTTTATGTGGCAATTGGGAGAAAGAATACCAGCATGAAACCTGTGGAGAGGTATAATCAAAGGGCACTTTAAAATCTACAGCATACAAGGGACAACTGTATGCAGTATTTTTCGAAGATAAGTATCATCTCTTTTGAGGCTTCAAGCATCATTCAACTTGACAGAAAACATTGCAACATTTCATGGAATAAAACACCAAGAGCAAATGCTGCCTACCAGGTGCTTTTGGCAGGATTTACCTTAATACTGCGATGACTACCCTGACAGCAGTGCGGAACCTTGTGAAAGGACGAGATGTGGAGATTTTCTTATCTGCTTTGGAAGGAAATACCCCCAAATGAGCAATCATTGAGAGGGTTTCTTGTTCAGAATCCTGGAATCCACCAATCAACAGTAACAGGTACTTCTTCTGATAAATCAGAGCCTTTCTAAAGCTCTCTGCTCTCAAATAATGAAGATATAGTTTTTCCATCTTAAAAAAAAAAATCACAGGAAACAAAGACATCTTGGTGACAAACCTTGCAGACATACTTCTACTGCTCTCTTCTACAAAGAGCTAAATGGGCTCTTGCTATAGTATTCCATTACAAAGGCCAGTTTTTTTTTTTTTTTGCAGAACCTGGGATTGAACTCAGGCCCTTGCACTTGCCAGGGAAGTGCTTATTCCACTGAGCCATCTCCCTAGTCCCTAGAGGCCAGTTCTAAGCAACACCTACAGCCAGCAACCACCCTGGGATCAAGCGCCCCCCCTTGTGCTTATCACCTACTCCCCAGGGATCATCATATGAAGCCCAGGAAAGAATCTGTGAATTTCCACCCAAAGAAGATCCAGTATGGGCAGAGGTGGGGGTCTCATCAGAGGTTTAATGGTTGCCATGGGCAGGGACAACTGTGTGAAGCCAGGAAACTTCTACAGGCATCAGTAGATGAACTCTGTTGATCACTGTTTCCTCTAGTAGGCTCCTTTTGAGCTACACTCAAAAGCCATCAATGGCAGATTTCTCAGCAGCATGGGAGGTTTCACAGTGGCAGATAGTCACTGCTTAAAAGCACAGACAGTGTCTGCATGCGAGCTTCAGATGGAAATTTTTAACTTTGTCTTTGTAGGGACCTGACTGCTAGGCCAATACCAGAGGCACACAGTGGCTCTGTGATGACACCTATACCCAGCTAATGAGAATCTCATGATCAGGAAAAGGCTTTTGCCCATAATGAACCAACTCAGAATTTAAAAAGCATCCTGGGGCCAGCCAAATTGCTTGGAAGCACATGCAGGGGCTTGGGGTTCTATCCCTGGTCCTGCTGTGCTGGCCCTGCCCCAGGTCGCACTGAGATAGTGACTGAAACTGGACATGGTGGTTTGCGCCCGTAGTCCTAGCACTAGGGAGGCTGTAAACAGGAGAATCACTATGAGTCCAATCTAGTAGTGAGACCCTGAACACCCTGTAGACCCTTCCCTAATAAACAGGGAAAAAAGAAAAAAAAAAGCATCCTGGACACTTTGTATCCCCATTACCCACATGGGCCATGGGCCATAGCTTACTTTGACACTGTAGGTGTTTGCTTCCTCACTTGTAGCCAGTGTGGGCTGTCCAGAGTCTGAGTGTTGAGGCAAACTCTGTGAAATGGTTCCATCTTGCCTCCATGCAGGCCTGCTGGACCTCTGTAACAAACATTCAGCCATATTGAGCTATTTTAAGTAGGCAGGTCCCAGCTTGAGGGAGGTGGAGTTCAAACTTCCCCCCACTGCTCCTAGGAGGAGCCTGCCATGAAAGTGGGGTAGGGTAGGCTGGGAGTCTGTGCAGGGCCCAGTACATGTGTCCCCGATACCAGGGTCAAGCTGAAGCTGTACTAATGCAGATGAGCACTATGCATGTGTCCTTCCTCACCTTCAGCATCTTTTCAATGATGCCAGGTTGTGTGATGTTATCAGATAGTTAACACTTATGCAATAATTAGTGCCCACTATTTACTGAGAGCGGCATAAAAGATATATTTTAGTCAAAACAAACAAAAAACCACCTCAATATCTGTCAACACAAAATCAGAACTCTAAGCTTTAAACACCTTCATATTCTCTGTTCCTGGGAATGCTAGCTCTGGCCCACACACAGCCTACTGCAATGTCTCAATCACACATATGAAAGCTGAGCATGACCAGAGGGTCTCCTGGGCACCACTGGGGAATGCACACTGGGAAGACGAGCCTGTGGTGAGGGAACAAGTGGTCCCAGGATCATTGCCCAAAACCTACCCTTCCCACCACAGGCTGTGGTCAGTGACCTGCATCCATCCAGTCTCTGGAACCAGGCACCCAGATAGAGCCAGCACCACCTGCAGGGAAGGGTAGAAGCCTGTGCCTGTGAGCCTAGGCAGCCCTAAGGAGGCAGAGGCAAAGACTCATATGACTAAGACTGATCTGACCAAGTACAGCCTAGTACTTCTTGAAAGAACCAGGCTGGCAACTTGAATCATCTTGAACACAAAGGAGAAAGTGCTCCAGCTCATTCATAGACCACCTTCAGTTTGTTCACTAAACATATCTAGCTGGACACAGTGGATCACAAGTTTAAAGTCCAGCCTGGACATCTGTGGATAAATCTAGAGAGGAATATTTAGCAATAAATAATAATTGTATGTGAGGGGCCGGGAAGATGGCTCAGTAGAATAAGTGCTTCCCTGGTGAGCACAAGGGCCTGAGTTCAATCCCCAGTTCTGCCAAAAAAAAAAAAACAAAAACCCAACCAAACAACAACAACAGAAAAAAACAAAACTATATGTGAAAATAAGAGCAAGTTAATAATGTAAATTTCAGTTTTAACAAACTACAAAAGAGGAGACAAATCAAATCCAAAGTAGGCAGGTTAAAAGTTGTCACATCTGAAGTAGCCATTAGAAGTTCTGCCCACTTTCCTGTGCCTCTCTGTATGTAACAAAAACATAGGAACAACAACTGATAGGAATGACCAGAGAAAAACCTTTTCAAAAAACATGCTGCCCCTAAAAACTAAAATCCACTGAAAGGACCATTTTTCTTTAGCTAAAAGAATTGATAGCCACAATTAGAACTGCCAATCTCTAGACACCAGAATGTCCAGTAGTGTCCACATACCTATGCTGACCGTCCTTGGAACTTTGCTGTCATGCATTCCATCTAGATTCCTTGAGATTATAGACTTGTCCCAAACTGTATTTCAACTGATCCCCTCCTCCAGATCACTTATGGACATGAATTCAGCTTGTCTTTACCTACACAGAATTAAATACAGCCTTCCTTATTTCTTTCTTTTTTTTTTTTTTTTGGCAGAACCGGGGATTGAACTCAGGCCCTTGTGCTTGCCAGGGAAGCGCTTATTCCACTGAGCCATCTCCCTGGCCCCTCCTTATTTCTTTCTACTTGCTGAGACAAAATACCTGACACCCAAAATTAAGGGGAAAAAAAGTTTAGTTAAGTTTGTGGAGGTTTAGTCCATAATCAGGTGGTTCCAAGGCAGGGTGGTGTGGCAACAGTTCAAGGCGGCAGGAGACAGCAAAAGCAACAAGAGCAAAGAGGGAGAAGAGCTAGCCTCTTTTCCTCCCTTATATTGTAAGCAGGCTACCTACCCTCAGGTGGGTGTAGTACTCACTCTATGTCCATGCTCTCCTCTTTTTAAAAATCTTTTATGTATGTATGTATTTGGTACAGGCTCTCATTATGGCACAGCATGTGGTACCAGAGACTGAATCTGTGTCCTTGCATTTGCCAGACAGGTGCTCAAACCACCAAGTTATCTTCCATGCTCTCCTCAGGCACCAGAGGAAGTTGTTTACAGTGTGAGAACCCTGACCTCCTTCTGAATCACTTAAACTTCTATACTTCTTTTCCTAACCTAAGCCTGCCTTGGGTTTTTCTTCCAGTTCAATGTCTTAACATTGGTGCCTGAAACCCAGGATGGGGGGGCTCTAATCTTCTACCCTATCTAAGCCTTTTTCCATGGAGGCCACTCCAGTGACACTGCCTCCCCAGAGCTAGCTCTAATGTTCCAGGCAGCTCCCCAACTTTCAACATGGTGACAATTTTAGAATTGGTAAGGTAGGCTTGGGTAGGGCTAGAGGAATAAGTACCTGCTTGGCAGATATAAGGTCTGAGTTTGATTCCTGACACCAAAACAAAACCAAAAATTAAAAGAAAAAAGAACAGGTAAGCTCTCTGTCTACTCGCCAAGCTTCTAACACTGCACCTTTAGGAGACTGCTGCTGCTGCTGCTGCTACCCGCCTGTCACTACCCTAAGACCTTCTCCCTTTCTGTTACCACTGCTCCTCCCTAGTTCTGCTCTGTTGCTTCATCCCTGTCTGGGACAAAGAGGGGTTCACCCTGTTTTCCTGCCTGTAAACCTAGAGCTGCTCACAGACACTTCTGAGAGACTGGTTCCCCTTGGGAATCAACCAATTCCATGCTCTGTTATGGCCTTGAATCCCAACTGAGACGTCCACTGGGATCCCCTGCTGCTGCCTGTTTTGGTACAGCAGGCATGACAGTCAACTCTCTCTGTCCTCCATAGGGAAGCTTTCTCCTTCTATTTCCCCTTGTTCCCCCCTTGGTCTGTCTCTTAAAGAAACCTGAAACTTCTTTAGCTCTACTACAATCTGAAGCCAAGCATCTAATATTCTTCTGCAACATTATATGGCCCCTGAATCCCCCCTTACAGCCTTTCTTTATCATTATCTGGACCCTGACACTTGTCAGTCAAAACAGCTGACCAGGACTGACTGGCCAAACGGTTTCTGAGACAGCCTCCACTACCTCAGTTAAGCTCTAGACTGTGATTTGCTCCTCTTTTACCCTTCTTCCTCTCATATCAGAGATGAGAGATGTATGTAGATGACCTTGTCCTCTGCATCTTCATCCAAATTGTTCCATAAAGAAGCCCTCTTATTATTACATCTAGAACTAAAGGGATACTGTGTATCTCTCTCTAAGGCTCAAATCTCTTCCTCCTCATCACCTATCTGGACTCACTATCCACAAACACCCGAGCCCTACCTCCACAGAACATCTACTTGATCTCCCAGATTCCAGCCCCCATCACTAAACAACTCCTCTCCTTTCTTGACATAACAGGATATATCCCACTGAGCCCTTAAGATCACAAGATTGTTCCTCACTCATCTTTTCAGACCTTAACAGAGCCCTTGTCGCTTCTAGAAATGCTCAAAATCACTAGCCATGCCTCACTCACTTTCTATTCATTCCCTAATCTTCAGAAACTCCTGTCTTCCTTCCACCTCTCACACTTTCTCCTCAACCCTCTCCTGTCTTTCTACCCATCAGTCTACCGAACAGAGAGGCTCACTCTACTTTCTGTGCCATTTATGCCCAGCACTGGTCACAGAAACACCCTCTGGGGAGAAGTGTCTTCATCTGGTGGTTAGCTGTGGGGATACCTGACATGGCCACTCACCTTGGATCCATAACAGCCTTGACTGTCAACTGGAGATATCCACTGTGAACCATGCTGGTGCTCTCATTCTGTTCACACCAGGCATGATAATTACCTCCCTGTGCCTCTGCTCTCCATGGGAAACCTTCCTTCTTCTATTTCCCCATCTTTCCCCCTAGCCTGTCTCCTTAAAAATCTAAAACCTCAACATTCCTACTGGCCTCAATCATTTAAAAAGGTAGAGAGTGATAACAGACTCCTGAAAGCCCAACTTGCTAAGCTCATGTTCCAGCTCCAAAAAAAAAAGGATTTCCCTCCTCCCTGTTGCTCTCCTTCACATCTGAGCCACACCTGGAAACTTGTGAGATACAGTTCACTTAAGCTTTTATATGGCCATACCTTTCTGCTGGGGCCTAACCTTAGCCCAGAGGCCAGTCCCACCAAAGACTATCTCCCAGTTCTGCAACAGATCCAAAAAAAAGATACAACATGCTGCTAACCCTCTCCTGTCTTCTCCTGACACTTGTCCTTCTTGATTACCTATAGCAACCAGATAGCTATTTGCTCACAAGACTCTAATAGATTTATCACTCCTGAATAAAACTGTCCTGCTGGTTGCTCACCTGTTCCTTCCTTGTGGAAATTACAAGTAATCTATCTCCCTCACGCTGACCCAAATTTCAGAAGAAGCCCAAATGCCCTTCTCCTGCATATCCTGCTGCTTCACATATTTCCTTCATTCCATCTGTCTTGATCTTTCTTGGTTTCACTTTCAAGTCCCCACCTTTACATCATTCCTTGTGTTGACAAAAGATCTCTTTTTTTCTGGGTATTCTGTGTGACTTCTCTCCAGATGGAGCCAAGTTATCCCCTCTGTGCTCTTGCAGCCCTCCTGTTCCTTTCACCGTGCCCCACAGTTGCACCCCCAACTGCTCCTCCCCACGGTCCTTGATTATCTATCTCTACAGGACCCGACAGTCAACTCATTCCCCATTAAACCAGTCCAAGCCTTCCTTAGCCAAAGATTATTGGCTCTGTGTCTCTTTGTCTGCAGCCACCTATGTGCCACTCCTGTCCTTCCTAGAGTCTGGGTCCTTACTAGCCTCACATTCCACTCCCTGTATCATCCTGTCCTCCAGGAACTCTCTCCCAACTAAAGTGTCTACACTATCCACATGTCCTGCACAAAACAGCTATAAGAAACTGTGCACCTCTTCTACTTTTTATCATTATAACAAAGAAACAGTAATATGCATGGGTGAGGCATCACCAGATAGGCACAGCAGGAAACCACAGAACTAAGTCTTGCCCCTCTATACCACCCCTTGCAAGAAATGTGACCACACTAGCATCTGCCTTGCCTTTTCAAAGAAGCACAACCACACTATCTCAGCCCTCATATTCCTCAAAACAGCAACCCCCTCTTTAAATCTTTTGTTCTACTCTCCATTTCTGCTCTCTGAACTCAACTAAGCCCATTCCCAAGGGAGTGATTAAACAGCCATGCTTCCCAACATAGAGCCCTCCCTGGTGGTCTCTCCTCTATATCTTTAACAACTATCAATGAAAATGAAAGCAAAAATCTAGGGGATATTTCACTAAATACAAAAGCTACTCCCTTAGTAGGGACAAACAAAATTTGTAACACTCCAGTCAAACTGACCAAGAAAACCCCTAAAAACAAGTTATATATCACTAACATACTAATGTTGGAAACAGTAGCACTCTGACATAATAAGAAATACATTTATTGTTCTCTGCTCCAATATCCTAACACAGCTCCTAAGTCCTCTGGTCATTTCTTGAGTTACAGGAACATCTTTTGTTCTAGGGAAAATTCATGAGCTCCTGACAAGTCTGGTTGCCCAGCAAACCAACCTAAAGATTAGAAAGCTGGAACTTTCATTCCCATTCCTGACCTACAGAATCAGGGTTGAGCTGACTGCCAGTGGGCCTCCCTAAGGAAGTATCCATAAAAATTCAAAAAGACAAGTTTCAGAGAACTTCAGGAACACTGTATGTGTGGTAGGTCCTGGAAGTGATGCCCGGAGTAGGCACATAAGCTCCGACTCTCCCATACTCTTAGCCTGTGTCTCCTGTCCACCAGGCTCTCCATCTGTGTCTTAAACAGGACACTTGGTGCTCCCAATCAGACCAGAGCTGAGTGTCATGAGAACATCAGGTCACTCCTGGGAACTGTCTTAGGACAGAGTCTCATTCTGCAGATCTGTATCATATCAGGGAGCTAACATCATAACTGAGTTAATCATCTAACACCCAGCTACCTTGGTGAGGAAAATGTTTTGGCAACCAGGAGTAAAGTGGAGTGTGGTGTATGTGAATGTGAAAAATACTTTCATTTAAAAAAAAAAAAATCTCTTTGTGGGCCAGCCAAAAAGTTCAAGATTTTTTTGGGGGGCAGGGGGGAGTAACCAGGGCTTGAACTCAGGCCCTTGCGCTTGCCAAGGAAGCCCTTATTCCACTGAACCATCTGCCTGGCAAGTGCAGCAGATTAAAATGCCTATAGGCAGAGCACAGCTGCTGGGGTTCCATCCCCCTGGCGAACCCCCTGGAATGCCATGCTTGCTCTGCCCCACCCCCTGGGGCGTGCTAAGACTCTGATTGAGACTGGGCAGGTGCCATAGTCCTGTAATCCCAGCACTTGGGAGGTTGAAAACTGAAGAATCACAAGTCTGATCTACATATTAATACCCTGTAGACCCTGTCCTAAAATTTAAAAAAAAAATCTCTTTGCAATTAAAAGTGCATCACCACTGACCTGCAGGCATATGTGTGTATTCAGGAGCACAACAACCCAACACACACATCCCACAACAAAGGTGATGCCTAACAAATTGTTAAAAGACATGAAGTACTTTAAACTTACCCAAGAAGATATAACCTGAATTGTCCTATATCTAGCAAAAAATATCATAACTAGCATTAAAAGTTTGTAAAACATATCAGTTCTATTTTGTCTCTTCCAGAAAACAGAAGAGAGGAACTATGTCCCAGCTCATTTTAGGAACCCAAATCAGACAACACAAGAAAACCCCGAAATCAAAAGTCCTTCGGAATGCTCACACAGAATCCTCAACAAAATATTAAGCCAATCCCAACACAACAGAAGGCTGAGGCAGGCTGATCAAAGTTCAACCCCAGCCTTAGTAAGATCATATACCTCCAAATAAAAAAGGATGGAATGGAGCTCAGTGTAAAGGCCCCAGTATAGACACAAATAAATAATATAGAAAAATAGTAACATAACTGAAATAAACATAACTGAGTGGGGCATTTTTTGTACTATAACATACAGTCAATGCACAAAAGTTTATGTAATCTACTTTATTAACTGACTAAACAACAAAAATGACATGGCCATAGTAAAATACACAAAATAGCATAGCATATTTCAGCATTCGTGATTTAAAAAACAAAACAAAACAGCAAAGTAGGAACATAAGGGTTCTTTCTCGGGCTGGGGAAATGGCTCAGTGGAATAAGTGCTTCCCTGGCAAGTGCAAGGGCCTGAGTTCAATCCTTGGTTCCGCCAAAAAAAAAAAAAAAAAAAAAAAGGTTCTTTCTCAAATTAAGTGCTTGGACTGTAAGTGTGTGCCACCATGTCCAGCTTCCTTTTTTTTTTTTTTTTTTTTTTAAATGAATTTGGTACAGAGTCTCACTATGCAGCTCTGACTCATTGTGATCCTCCTGTTTTCAGTCTTCTCAGTGCTGAGATTACAGGCATGGACGACCACACCAGGTCTCAGTAGCAGCTCAGGGCGCCTGGGGATGGGGCCAGTGTGGCATGTGGTGTTGGGGATCAAACCCAGGTCCCTGTACTTGCCTAAGCAGGTGCTTAGTCCACTGAGCTATTTTGCCAGCCCCCAGCTTCCAATAAATAATGATGATGTGAAATTTATGCCTAAATTTTTATGCAGACACGTATCTTTGTTTCTCTTGGATAAATACCTAGAGGTACACTGCTGGTAATACAGGAACTATTTAACCTTTTGAGGAACTACCAGACTATTTTACAAAGCAATAGGAACATTTTACCTTCCCACTCAACTCTTTCAACATTGCTCTACAGTCAACACAATTTCAATTTAAAAAAACCAACAGGGTCCTAAAATTTACACTAAAACGTAGAGAAACTAAACAGCCAAAAAATCTGAAAAACAACAAAAAAGTTGGAGAATTCACACTTCCCAATATGAAGATATAAATAGTCATAACTCATACACATGTAAATGACAGAGAACTTATAAACTAATGGGAAAAAAAAGTATCCAGAAGTAATACACTGACATGATGGATTTTTACCTACATACCAAAACAATTCAATAACACAGAATAACTGGACATATACTTTTGTGCAAATGATCATTCTGACTATTCAGACCCTGAACAAAAGTTAATTCAAAAAGAACCACAGACCTGGAAAGTAAAATGATAAAAGTCTTGGGATGATCCAATAAGGACAAACCAACACACTGGAGTCCATAAAAATTAGGAATTTTTGTATCTCAAAGAAAACTACAGAGAAGGAAGAAATCACCATGGGCTGGTGAGGAATTTCACATTCCTCAAAAAGGAACTATATCCAGAATATATAAAACACCCGCCCCCGGCAATTCCCAAAACTCAAGAGGATGAAAACAAAAAATCTAATTCAAAATCAAGCAAAAGACCTTAATAGATACATCACCCAATAAAAAAAAAAAAAAGATACACAGCAGAAAAAAATACAAAAAGAAAAATACAAAAAGATGCCCAATGTTTGAGTCATTAGGGACAGGTGTACTGTAACACAGAGACACTACATTACAGCTGTCATCATCATCATCCCTGGGTCACACTCTTGGCGGGAGAATGAGCATGGGCCCCTTTTTGTGTTTTCACTCTGTAAAGTCTGTTGCAAAACTTGAAACAATCAAAACCTTTTAAAAACAACCCACATATCCTCTAGCCTTATCAAACCCTACTTAGAAATAAAAAGGAACCGTCCAGGGGGAACATCAACAACCAATGGAGAATAAAAGTGCCCCTTCCCAGGCACTTTCAGAAGTGGAAATTCAGGAAGGAGCCCAGGTCGGTGGCACAGGGTCTGTGGTGGAAGCCTACAGCTGTGTTCTTTTGGGGGCCAGCTTTGATCTACATTTGTAATGGTGGTGGTCATGCAGTTATCAGAATGTACACATATGAAATAAATTTTTAAAAGTCTTCATTATAAAAAAGCAAATCACAAAAAACACCTAACTACATGACATTTTACTATTAGAAAATCTGTAAATTATTTTAAGAGCCAAATAAAAATCTAATTTGAACAGATAATCATATTCTTTTTTTTGTTTGTTTGTTTTTGTTTTTTTGTGGAACCAGGGATTGAACTCAGGCCCTTGTGCTTGCCAGACAAGCACTTATTCTACTGAGCCATCTCCCTGACCACCAGATAATCATATTCTTAAGTTTCCTTTTATGAATACAAATATGGAATACACATGTGCATGTTTATGACTAAAGCAGAAATGCCACTGCTATGAGAGTAAACATTCTGGGCTGGGTACAGTGTCATGCACCATAATCCAAATAACCCATATGAACATCCTGGGACAATGAGCAAGACTTCATACTATAGGGGACAGAGCCCACAGGGACCAGGCAGGGATAGTAACCACATGTGCAAAGACTAGGAAGGAACCTAACCGAGAATAGAGTCTGGGGCTAAGACAGGAGGAGGGGCATGGACACTCACACTCAAGATGCAGCCCTTCTGCACATGGTGCTTCAGGGTCTTCTCAAGCCTGGATACAGCCCTGCACAGCTCTGCCTTCTCCTGGGTCACAGTGCTGATGGCTTCCGTGAGAGAATCATTGTCTCTCAACAGTACATCCACAAGCTGCACTTGTAGCTCTGCTGCCATTTTTTTCTTGAAAAGGAGAAAGCGAATTTATAAAATATTTGTTTGTTAGCCAGGCACACTGGTGCACACCTGCAATCCCAGGTATTCAAGAGGCTACGGCAGGAGAAACTCAAGTTCAAGACCAGATTGGGGATCTTAGTGAGAGTGAGTCTCAAAATAATAAAGGGTTAGGATCACAGAACAGTAGCAGAACATTTACTTAGCACACACAAGGCCCTATAAAATTCAATCCTCAGTACTGCCAAAAAAAAAAAAAAGAGAATATTTTGTTGTGGCTGTAAAAAGGCAGGCATCTTACTTTTTTTTTTTTTTTTGTCTTTGTGAGACAGGGTCTCACTATGCAGTTCAGGCTGGCCTTGAGCTCACTTTGTAGCTCAGGCTGGTCTCGAACTCAACAATCCTCCTGCCTCAGGCTCCCGAGTGCTGAGATTACAGGCATGCGCCACCACGCCCTGCTTGGCAAGCATCTTATTGTGTGTAACTGTCACTGGTTGTTTTCAGTACTTGTAAACAAGTCTGGAAATGGATGTTGTGGGGTTGGGTGTAGCTAGGTTATCTACAGGACAGGAAGTAGTAAAAGTCATCAAGTCACATTTCAGTCCTCTCCAAAATATGTGGCATAAAACTGGGGCCAGTGAGATAGCTCGGTGATCTAAAATACCTTGTTAGGCAAGCACAGAGACAGCACTTTGATCCCAGCAGCACATGCCATACCAGCCCTACCCCCCAGGGTGGGCTGTAGGTTGGGGGGACAAAACAAAACTGGACTACATAGTATAGGCCTGCTATGAAATGCAAACCTTTTCTGCTTACTCTGATAGGACCATACACATAGGTGGCACACTGACAAGTAACATCCTAAGGAGTCAAATGCCTAAATACCTTAGGATAGGCAGAAGGATGGACAGGGGATACAGCTCAGTGCATAAGCACCTGCCTAGCAAGTGCAAGGTCCTGAGTTCTGATTCCCAGTTTAAAAAAAAAAAAAAACCATGCAGAAAGATCACAGCATCATGCCCAGCCTGGGTAACATAGTGACTTAGCAACACCCTGTCTCAAAATAAAAAATAAAAAGGGCTGAGGTGTAGCTCAGTGCAAAGGCTTTGGGTTCAAACCCCTGATGGTGGCAAAAAATAAAATAAAATAAGGTCCATTAGCTCCATAATTAGAATATTTGGCCCACCTAGGGAGGCCAAAGTTCACCAGCCACCCACAGCATGAGAGAATGGATATATACCACTGATAATCTTGGCAAGCAGGGTCAGAGGACAAGCAAGTAGTGGTGGCAGCAAGTAGTGCAGCTTCCCTGCCATCTGACCCCAAGCTGTATGAAACATCCTGATCTGCCACTATTTCTTAAGTGCCACAGAAACTGGGCAGAGTGTAGGCCCATAGCTAGGATTCATGAAGTCCTCCAATAACAGCTCATGGGGAGCTCAGCTCAGGAACTCCTGGGGGCTTGGGTTTTCATTTCCCAACATGGTTCTCAGGAAGAAAGACATCCATCAGTGGGGTGAGAGGAGTATTTGTCCCCAACAGAACTGAGCTCCACCCATCACCCATACCCACAGCCCCAGGGTGGCTCCAGGCATGTCCACACAGCCATATAGCCTTGTGGGCAGCACATTCAAACCTGAAAGATGATGCACTGTGCACCACAGAGCATCTAGTAACCAGTCACAGGTGGCAAAGGACTGCTCACCTAGGTGGCAAACTCAATGAGGGAAGGAAGAATCACCTCCCAACAATAATGAAACTGGAAAGCTGTCACGATATCCCTTTGAACAGTCAGCCTCAGCCCTATCCATCAGGGCACAGCAGGCCCAGAGAAGGTACGGAGTGGGCAGGAGGAACTCTCAGGATGAAAGATGTTCTGTTACCTTTCCAGCCATACCTGGGAAGAGGTAGACACGTCCAGTTCAGACTTCAGCCCCTGTAATGTCTGCACTAAAGATGATACAGCCTTCTCATTGGATAATGTCCAATCATTAACTGTCCTGTAAAGATAAATGAGCATTTGAAGGTTCATACATATTCTAAATTACTGTCATCATAAGCTATGCAAGAACACTGCTGAAGAGACAGAAACAGCAAGCAGCTCTGCTTGTGTGGATTGTCCTTCTAGCCACAGGCAAACCACTTCTGATTGCAGTTGTGCAGCCCCAGAGACTTCAGGGTAACCCAAACATAGTACCCTAGCCTTGGTGGGCACAGGAAGGGAGAATGTGACTCTGAGGAGCACCTGGACCCAGAGCTCTGGGTGTGAGGGAAAGAACCAATCTAGACAGAACTTAGAAGCTCACTGTCAAAAGTACAGTAGCAATAATAGAATGCATAAAATGGAGTTTTGTCAAGATCCTTCAGGGAAGTCAGGCCCATTAATTCATCCAAACTTATGGGAAGGGCAATTGAGTGTGAGCTCATTACATGGTCCTAAACGCAAAGATGCCTAAAACCTCAAAGATGCCTAAAACCTCAGAACTTTCTAAGAGGTAAGTTTCAAATTTTTAGAAAAGGGCTGATGGGCAGCATTAGAGCATTTGCCTAGCATGTATGAAGGCCTGCATTCAATTGTCAGCACCATACACATAAAAAATCAAGATGGATGTACTGCCAAGGATACTAGCTGGTACCAGGCAATGCATGCCCACACCTGTCCACTGTGCGGCTGACAAAGCTGGTCAGGAGCCTAGCAACACACAACAGCTGCTGCCGTATCTTCTCTAGTCCTTGCTGTTGTTCCCAGACACTGCCCAGCTCCAGGGAGTCCAGGTGGGGGCCACAGACTGCAGGCACTTCCACTTTTGACTGCAGTTCTCTCACTGTCTGTTGAAGCTGTTCAATCTTATGCTGATCACGCTGGCGCTGTAATTCTAATTCTCGCTGTCAGTAAATGGCAAAAAAACAAAACAAAAAAAAAACCAGAAGGTTTCGTGTCAGTTTTCCAAAGCTACTATTCAGCTGAAGGTTCACAGTGCAGCAATGCACAGAGGAAGCCCCATTGTGGACCAGAAAGAGTAGGTGGCAGATGGCCACTCTCTGCTTTCGGTCCTCCCTGGAATCCCACCAATTAACCTGCCTGTTACGGTTTGTATCTAGTTGTTTCCCCAAGGCCTCATGCAGTCATGGGTGGGGACTTCTAGAGTTTGAGATTAACTCATGATCCACCGGGATCATGGGTTTTAGTACTGCTGGGGTTATGGGTGTGAGTACTTCCCCCAGCCTGAGGCAATAGCCTGAATGCAATTTAAGGGAGAGAGACCTCCTCTCTGTTGCCATTGTTGCTTGTTACTCCTCCCTTGGCTCCTCTTGCTCTTTGCTGCCAACATGAACTTATGCTCTGGGCCTTGTCCCACTCTGCCTTGGAGCTAAGTATGGACTGAAACCTCCAGTAACTGTGAGCTATATAAACCTTTCCTTCCTTCATTTTGAGTGTCAAGCATTTGTCCCAACAATGAAAGAAGAGTAACTGAGACACTGCCCAACACATTCATGAGGCCACGAGAGCCCCATCTTTACTCTTTACTTGGCCACCCCCCAGGCCCAGGCTGGCCCTTAGGTCTGCAAGGGAGCCTGCAATACATAAGTGGCAGGAGTGAGCTCCTCTCACACTTGTACATACACACTCACATATAACAAGCCAACACAGACACAGATAAACAAAAACATGGGCACAAAAGCGGGTGTGCATACACATAGATCTAGACCTGCTGGAAAAGTATCAAACCAGCTAGGATGCAGCCTGGGCTATGATCTGCCCTTCTGTGAAATGGAAGTGAGTTAATCCATCCAGCACCCCAGTATCACAGAGGTAAATGATCCTTGTGCTGCATACAGTGAAAATGACTAACAGGTGCTTGGATTCCCTAAATGGGCCCAACTCATACCAGGGTAGAGCAGAAAGAGTCAAGGTGGCTCAGGGGACTCCACATGAGTGAATGAGAGTGAAAAAGGCACGAAGCGTTCAAGGACTGAGTTGCAGCAAGCACTACACAATGGGACAAGAACCTCAGAACCAGACTTTATCCCCACAAGAGGCCACAGGAGGCTAACCCTCAGCTCTGGATCTGGTAGAAGCCAGAAGCACATGTGACATCAGCATTATGTACACCCATTTTCTTGGAGAAGAGAGTTAAAACTCATACTGTTTGGAGTAGGCAACTATGATCCTGCAAGGACCACTGGAAAAGGCCAAGCAGCCTGACCAGAGAAGAACACTATAGTCCAGATCACCTGGGCCTCCTGCAAATACCACTAGATTCCTGCACCTTAAAATCACATCAAGAGCAGTTCACAGCTGTTTTGTCTGTATTTATTTTCCAACAATACAACACACCATTTGTTAAATGCAAGCATGTAACCAGAAACCATGGACATAGCTTGGGAGCTCCCAGGATGAGAACTATACACACTGACATATATATCTCAAACCTTCTTCCCAGGCAGATGCAATGGCAGCCAAACTATGAGGATCCCTGTGTGACTCTTGCCCACAGAAGAGATGGGGATCCTACTGCCCAGGTTGCCCCTGGTATCCCTAACCTTCCTACTCATCCAGGCAATGTCTTCAGGCCTGGCTCCCCAGAAAAGGCCCCACCCCTACACCTCCATACAATGCCCAAGACCTACACCTTCAACCTCTTCTGCTCGCTACACATGTAGA
>PVKA01001930.1:0-135081 GCA_004027165.1 Ctenomys sociabilis | reverse complement strand
TCTCTTTTTTTTTTATTTTTTTTTTTTATGTATTTAGGACAGGGTCTACAGGGTCTCACTATGTAGTTTGGACTTGTAGTGATCCTCCTGTTTTCAGCCTCCCAAGTGCTGGTATTACAGGTGAATGCCACCACGCCAAGTCTCAAGCGCTGTCTTAGTGTGCCCTGAGGGCAGGGCCGGCTCCGCTGCGGAGCTGTAGTCCACTGAGCTATCTATCTGGCCAGTCCTGTCTGTCTTGTCTTGAAGGCAATGAATCTGATCTGTTACCATTAAGTCTACCAGTAATAGGTTTCTTTTTTTCCCCCAAATATGGAATTCTTTTTCCCTCTGTCCATAGTTTAAGAATTTTTTAAAAAATCAGCTTTGGTGTTAAATATTGTTACTTTTTGTTTTTTGCATTGAATGATATATAAAGCTGTCATCAAAGACTGGTTTATAATCTCCATGAACCTGGGGATATGTAGGGGCTACAAGGCTCCTCCTTCTGTATTAGCCCATCCCACAGTCCCAAGCCACCCCAGAGGAAGGGCAGGCAGCAGCAGGACTGATGCTTTCAGGCTGTGGCTAGGTCTGACTCTGTTGGCAGGTGACTGTCTCCCTGTGTACGGCACCACAGCACCTCAGGGAGTAGGAGAGGTTTCCGGGGGGCCCTGGTCTAGGCCCTGGATGGTGGCCCTGAGGTGTCACTCACCCTGGTTCATTGAGTTTCCTCACCCAATTCTTATCCTTGGGAGCAGGCAGAGTGCCAGAACCAACCCTATATTCCACTCATGCATCCAGGAGCCCTATTTTCTTCATTCCTGCATTCAGCAAACGTTTCTGAGCACCCTTTGTGTGACAGGCCTAAGGATATGACGCCAAGCTCCTGCCTCTTGGAGCTTCAATTTCAGCAGAGGAAGAGAGAAACCAACAAACATATTCCCATGCAGGCAGACTAAGGTGGAAGGGAATGGAGAGGTGGGAGAGGAATTCCTTTAACTTAGATGTTGAGGAAAATCTCTCTGAAGAAGACATTGGAGCAGAAACTACAGTGAAATGAGGACCTGTCAGGCAGCAGGAGGAGCGGGTGTAAGGGCTCCAGGCATGGGGAGGGTGCTAGAGGATACTGTGGAGTTCTCACCAGACTGGGTGCTCATTATTGAGCTGCAGGGATACGGGTGCTGGCGTCTCACAGCTGAGGCCCTGTACATCCTCTGTTCGAGACAGCTCCAAGGCCACCCTGGTTCAGAGTTCTTGGCATCCTCATTGGCAGAGCACCTGAAACAACTAAAGGAAAAAAAACTACACACACACACACACACACACACACACATACACACACACACACACACAGAAGTTGCCAAAGTTAGGGTATTGTTATGCAGCTTGGGCTGGGTTTGAACTCACTAGGTAGCCCAGGCTGAGCTTGAACATATGCCCATCCTCCTGCCTCAGCCTCCCAAGCGCTGGGGTGCAGATGCGTACCACCATACTCAAATTTTGTTTCTTTTGTACTGGGAATTGAACCCAGAGCTCTCACACTGAGCTGCTGCAGCACCAGCTCTTTCCATCCTTTGAAACTTAGGAACAGGGTTTTACTAATTTGCTAAATTGCCCATGCTGGACTTGAATTTGCAATCTTTCTGCCTCAGCCTCCTGAGGAGGTATGTACCAGCATGTCCTGCTGGTAGATGGTTGCCTTTATTCACTATGTTTCCTTATTTTTCTTAGATTTCTAAAAGGTTAAAACAGACAAAATGTAATTTTATCATCCGTGGACCTGTATAAGGGGGTGTGTGTGTGTGTGTGTGTGTGTGTGTGTGTAACAGGTGGGGGGGGACTAAGGCTGAGTGTTAGCCTTTGAATCAGTGCTGAGTTTTACTAGGCAAATCTATTTTTTTTTAATCATTTAATAAATGTTTGCTAAGGGCTGGCCAAATAGCTCAGTGGATTAAAGCACCTGCTTAGGCAGACACTGTGGCCGGGGAGGGAGGGGGAGGAGGGGTTGATCCCCAGTGTGCTGAGCTGGCCCTGTCCCTGGGGTGTGCTGAGATAGAGATTCAGACTGGACATGGTGGCACACGCCTGTAATCCCAGCTCTTGGGAGGCTGAACACAGGCTGATCACTACGAGTCCAGTCTACATAGTGAGACCCTGTAGACCCTTATTAAAATACAAAAAAAAAAAAAAAAAAAAGCTTGCTGAATGAATAAATGCTTGAAGGGATGAAATTCCAGGTGAGAAGCAGATCCGGGACGTCCTCCCCACAGCTGCGTTGCCTGCTTCCTTCCCTGCAAGCCTGGCATCGCTGTCATTTCTGTTGTCTCGCTCACTTCGGCCTCGTTCAGCCGTCCCACGACAGGTGGCCAGCAGCGACCCAGTCATTCCCCCAGGGGACCACAGGCTGGCAGAGAGCAGGTCGGCCATGCACGTTACTCCCTTTCCCAGGGCCCCCTCTCCCTGGGGAGACTCTGGGGGTGACAGTGCCTGTGTGGCTACTAAGTTTCAGAAGCCCACTTGTCACCGTAAGCAGAGAGGAACTCCAGGCCATTGCGGGGCTCCATCATCATTTGTGAATTATCCTCTCACCTGCTGCCCCCAAGAGCTCTTTAAAGACCCTCACCCCCACCTCAGCTGACAGAACTCCAATCTCCAGGCCTGGCAGCAGCTCTGAGGGGAGGAAGATGAGGAGGCTGGAGCTGCTAAGAGAGCAGGCCCGCATGCCTAGACTTCTTCGCAGGCCTCCCTGAGCCTCTCTTCAGGCCAATCAAGCCACCAGTGTTTGAGCCTCTGGGGCCGGCCTTGGAGCTGAATTTCTCCCTTTTTTATTCAGGCAGTTCAGGGAGAGCTGGAGGCATCTCCTCCAAGGTTGTGCCAGAGAGCTGCCCTCCCTCAGAGTTAGCACCACCTCCTGCCACTGGCCAGCAGGGCACGGAGGCTCAAGTGGCGTCTGAGCTGCCTGAGGGTTTCTGTACTTTGTGGCCCGAGGCTCAGGAAGGACGATGAAGGGCAACCTGTGTCTGGGGACAGAGCACATGGGAAGCAGTGGCCCCCACAGAGACTGAGTGCCTCAGGGACCCTCAAGGTGAGCTCCAGGGACTCTGTGATGCACAGCGAAGTAGCAGCTGGTGATGGTGTCCCTCCCTTTCAGTCGGCAGGGAAAGGAACACATCCAGCTTGGAAGGAAGACAGCCTGAGAGCAACCTTGCTTATCACCCTGTGACGTGGGGCTGATTTGTTAACTGTGCTAAGCTTCCCTTTCAGGCCCTGGAAATGCAGATGTGAAATGTAATGTGAGCTCTTCTGCCTGGCTACCGGGAAGTTTCTTGGGATTGACCCAAGTAAAGCCCAGAGGCCTGGCTCATGCAGGGTAGCAACTTGACACCTGGGACCTCAGCATAGCAAAGCTGTTTGTTCCCAACAAGGAAACTGAGGCCAGAGAGCTCAATGCAATTATTGAAGGCCTGGAGCCATCTCTGGGGCCCTGCCTGGCCTCTTCCAGCTCATCTGGGCAGGAGTCTGTCCCCCACTAAAGGATCTAGTTTCACCTCCCTGCCTGCACCCTGACTTCCAAGGCCTCAACTATGTGCATGTATGGTGTATACACTAGTTTCTCTTGTCACTTTTTTTTTTCCTTTCTAAGTGCCAGAGATTAAATTTATGGTATCACACACGCCCTCAGTAGACCCCAGCCCCTTCTACTGCTGATATGTCTTACAAATCACTGTGTGGGAGTCTGAGCAGAGCTTCCCGTTCTGTTCTGTCAGCTGAGGGGGTCTCCTCTGCATGGAGGAGTGTCAAGTGCTTGCCCGGGTGGGGGGCTTGTGGATGCATTTCCAGAAGGCTGGCCAGCTCGAGGGTGTGCTAGGTGGTACTGAAGTGGTTCGGTGACACTGTACTTTTTAAAAAATTTTTTTTGGTACTGGGAATTGAATTTAGGACCTCGCGTCTGCCAGGCAGGTCCGTTGTGTCACTGAGTTGTATCTCCCGCCCCAACAGTGTACTTTCTGCTGCTCCCTCCCCTCGCCAACACAGCATCTTTGGATCTTGGCCAACACGGAGGCAAAACCATGCCCCTTCACGTGCTGTGAGAGTGTAACCCCCTTAGCACGTGGGTGTCTCTTCTACCCCATTAGGCTGTTGGTCACTTTCTAGTTGATCAATCAGCACATGACTCTTTATACTTGGGTCTGTGACAGGAGTTAAGATATTATCCCCGCTTGTTCAAAGCCAGCCCCTCTGGCCTCTGCTAGACTCTTGCCTGCTCTCTGTTGTAAAATTCCTCCAGCATCTAGCTCTGTTCTTCACTCATGGTAGAAGATCAACAAATGTCTGTCAATTAGACTCATGATATAAAATATTTCTTTGTTCAGTGATTATATTAAAAAAAGACTTTAAAACATTACCACCATCATTTTGTCTATTGCTATATAGATATAGGTTCTTTAAAAACATTTCTTTTTGATAGAGGGTCTCGCTACACAGTTCAGTTTAGAATCAGAGTGATCCTCCTGTCTCAGCCTCCTTAGTCCTGGGATTACAGGCGTAAGCCACCAAACCCTGTTCCAGGCCAACATGGCATGCAGTACCTGGGATTGAAATTGGGACCTTGTGCTTGCCAGATCGGTATTTATGCCACTGAGTTATCTCCCCACCCCAAACATACATTCTTGTTCTAATATATTAAATACTATCAGTCTTCTGGATTCCACAGATTCAACCAACTATGCATTGAAAATATCCAGGCAGAAAATGTATCTGTATTAAATATGTATACACTTGTTTTTCTTGAGACTTTTTTTTTTCTTTTTTAAGTGCTAGAGATTAAAATTACAGTATCACACATGCCAGGCAGGCACTCTAGCACAAAGCTACATTCCAGTCCTTTATATTTATTTTAAGACAAAGTCTTACTAAGTCATTAAGTTGTCCAGGCTGATGTCTGACTTGTGATCCTCCTGCCTCGGCCTCCTGAGTGCCTGGCACCACAAGGATGCACCACCATGCCCAGCACCACTGTTTCCTTTACAATATAGTACAACAACTCTTCCCATAGCATTTATATTGAATGAGATATTATAATTCATGTAGAGATGATTTAAATATATGGGAGGATGTACTTAGGTTATATGCAAATAGCATGTTAATTTATACAAGGGACTTGGGCATCCTTGGATTTTGTTACTTATGGGAGGTGAGTGATTATTTAATGAAAAAGACAATCACCAAGTAAAAATGTAAAAGAAAGAATGGGCTAAAAAATAAACATAAATGAGAGTTCTGATATTTTTTCCCATACTCCAACCAACTGGAGACCTCTGGTTGGACAGACCTGGCCTGCTAGGAGCCTTGGCTTAACCACCATGTGCATTGACCCAGCTCGGAGCTGTGAGTGCTCGGCTGTCACCCCCAGCTGCACCTCTGGTGTGGCTGAGTCACACAGGAACCCAGAGCCCAGCAGTGCTACACAGGAAGAGGCACACTAGCCGAGGACCTCAGCGCTCTGGGCTGGCCCAGCAGGAACAAGGGATGTGGCCAGCAGGAAGGACGGGTCCAGCTTGCAATCCTCCTCACCACCAAAAGGAATACAGCAAAGTGGGTGGATGGGGCGACACTGGGAAAAAGGATCGGCAGCCCCAGGGTGCACTGCTTGCACTCTCACGGAGGCCCAGGCCACCACAGCCACTGCCCCCAGGAAGAGCAGCCAACAGATCCTATATGGAAATGGCATTAAGGCAGTCTAGGGACACAGAACAAAATCAGCCCCACAGTGCAGCCAGCACCATGAGCTGCGGGCAAGCCCTCCTACCACGGGTGCAACTCCCTTAGGCGCTGGGAATCAGACCAGGCCCTGTGAGTGGTATCTTCTGAGGATAGGTCTGGAGAGGTCAACCTCAATCCAGCCTCCTTCTGATCCAGCTCTGAGGATTCCTTGGATATTTCAAGGACAGCTTTCGAGCTGAGAAAACATGTGGAAATAGTTTAATTTTAGAAGTTATTGTAGGGGCCAGGAAGATGGCTCAGTGGAACAAGCACTTCCCTGGCAAGTGCAAGGGGCCTGAGTTTGATCCCCAGTTCTGCAAAAAAAAAAAAAGAAAGAAAAGAAGACGAAAAAAGAAAAAGAAATTACTTTAAAAGAGCTAATTCTCCCTTGACTTTTTCCTATCTTCTTTGATTTTAGTGCTAAGAATACTTAGCACAAGGTGGAACCCAGGACCTCATGCACGTTAACCACGCCACTCTACCACCAAGCTGCAGTGTACAAATGGCACAATCTTGTTATCGCCAGGCACAGTGCTGAATGGTGGATTTCTGGCCCTGACTCATCTCTGGAATGGAAACTTTACACCCATCTCTCTGCCACTTTTCCTTTCCCTCTTCAATTTCCAGAGCTTTTAGATACAACTTGTTCTATGAATAGATCCAGCAGATTTTAACAATCATGTTTAAGGAGAACTTTGATTAATGTTTGTACCATTTATCTACTTAGTTAATTAAACTCCTTTAAACATTTTAAGCTGCAATCAAACTTTATTATATTCAGTTTTTAAGTTTCTCAATTATCTAACAAATCTTTGCAAGTCCTTACCTGATTCTTATAAATCAGATACATTAGGTGTACAATTATTCTGATTTTTAAATATTCAGAAACAGTTTACCACCTTGGTACAATTTCAACTTGCAATCACAGGTCGAAATCTCACTCAAGAGCCTATTTAAAATCAGAATCATAAGTGTGATGTTAACACTCAGATATGCGAAATTCTCTTAAACTTTGAATGTTCTTAAAATGTCAAAGATGTATATTTCTGAACTGAGCACCAAAATATAAATGCTATCATTTTGACCTACTTCATTCACTGCCATATTCAGATCTGAATTCCCCAAGGTTTAAAATTGTTTTCCCAGACAGAACTGGGATTTCCCTCTCAAGCCCTTTTCTGCTCAGCTGGGTGAGGTGTTTTTTTTTTTTTTTTTCAATATTTTGTTTCTATCCCAACTGGTTAGTGGCAATTCAGTTCCCACACAGACACCTGTACTTAGGGCCAGACCCCAGATTTTTCATGGTTTGCAACAAGATTGCCCCTACTTCAGACAACCAGCTGCAGATTCTGAGGGTCCTCGGGCCATCTGCATTTCTGAATGACTGGCTATAGATTTGGGGGTTCCAAGATCCCCTTAGGTTTGACAGTTCACTAGAAAAACTCAGAGTATTCAGGAAGGTACTGTCAACCTGCATTAATAACAGAGAGAAGCTCTCCTAAAAAAGATTTTATTTGGGGTGACAAGATTGTAATATAGGGTATGTGTGCTATGCTGAACGGTGGGCCCATACTCAGGGAGGCAAAAGAGAAGGGATTTTAAAGGTTACACAAATGGTGTCAAAATAATTATCCTTGGCTAGTTGTTGTGCTAAAGGTTGTGCTCATCTGAGGAGGACAAGATGGTGTCCCCCTAGAAGCACTTTTTTGTGCAGACCTGCAGCAGCCTGTCTACAGGATTACCATTTTGGCAGTCTTTTATAACAGTTTTTGTTATCAGGAAAATAAGCATAATCTCCCTTTCATGTTCTCCTGACTGTTGTTTTAGGGTTTGACACAGTGATTCCATTTCCACTGCAGCGACTGTCACAGTGCTGTATGTGTGGCTGCACTCTGATTATAAAGGACACAGATGGGGAAAAGCCATCTGAAGAAGCGCGCGGGGCAAGGCCCAGCGCTTGGCGTTTCTCTGTAGAATCAGGACACCTCATCTTGGCTCCACTTTATGCTCTCTGACCAGAAAGCCCCCCAAAACCTTCCCATCCAGGGTTCTTACTGGGGTTCCGTTATGCAGGCATGATTGATCAAATCAGGGGCTGAGTGACTGAAGTCCACTTCCGGCCTCTTTGTCCCCCCCAGAGGTCTCAAAGTCCCATCTTTTCATCTAATGAAACCAGGCCCCCTGAGAGCTCTCTCTGAGCCAGTGCGCCAGATGATCTATCAACCTGATTGGGTTCACAGGTGCCTAAAGAGGTGACTGGGGTTGGAAGAACTCTAACCTCATCAATAGATTAACCCATTGACAAGTTGATAGCTGATAGTTGGTAGGCGGGGCCTATTGAAGGAAGTAGGTCACTGGAAGGTGACTTCAAGAGTTCCTTCAGGGTCAGCGAGGTAGCTCAGCAGACTAAGCGCTTGCTTAGGCAAGTGCAAGCACAGGGACTGGGGTTCGATCCCTGGTGCCACATGCCTGCCGGCCCCTCCCCTGGGTATGCTGAGCTGGCCATCAAGTCCCGGCGAGGTTGCCCACGCATGTAATCCCAGCGTCAGGGAGGTTGAAAACAGGAGGATCACTACAAGTCCAGGTTGCCTAGTGAGACCCTGTACTAAATACATGAATAGAATATAATAAAATGAGACAGTTTTGTCTTTTCTCTGCTTCCTGGGGACCATGAGGCAGCAACCTGCCTCCACCACGCCCTTCCACCGTGATGTTCGCGCTTTGGAGCCTGCTGACCACTGGCTGAACCCTCCAAAGCAAGGAAATAAACCCTTCCTCCTTGAAGCTGTTTATGACAGGTATTTGGTCACAGAACTAAAAGCTGACCCATACACTCACCTTGTTTTACCTCATTAGCATAAACTCAGGTGTAACCCCACAGGCTCATGAATAACAAAGACGCTCACTAGTTGAGAACTGGGACAAAGACCAGTTATGTTCCTACTATCTGAAAAGAGGCCTGCTGGGACTGATGGGATCTTGGGCTGTGATCCAGAGCGTCCTCTTCTCTAACAGGCTGGTCCTGGAACTCACAGGCCTGGATTACGCCATCCTATTACGCCTAGCTAGGCTAGATAGAAATTAATAGCCAATCAGAGAGAGATCGGATCCTTGAAGGAGCCAATGCAGAAGATGAGACACATCAAAACTGTGGCTAGAAGCAAACTGGAAGAGAAGCGGGCTTCAAGCTGGAGATTTGATAGCCAGGTCTACAGATCTCCCTGGAGACACACAGCAGCTTGGGATGATACTGTCATTAACACCACCTGGCCCTTGGGCCTAAGAATGAATGCATCAGTTGTGGTTTGCTGCATAAAACAACCCTTGGACAAAGCCTCAGCTTCAACTCACTCTCTGGACCCCTCCTGTCTCTCAGGAGCTTTCTCTCCACAGACCTTTCCTATGCTTACCTTTCTTTGTCCTCATTCATTCTTCAGTATCAGGAGACATGAACTCGGCACAGTTGGCATCTAACACATCCAGAGCCATCACCTTTTGGCCGTTCTACATCCTGCTCCCTCTAGCTGATGGCTGCCTTCAACCCCTAACACGATGGGCACTGACTGGCTTCATCTCTTCCCTGGCCTACGCAGTCCTCCAGCTGTGAGATGCTGATCTGTCTTCCCGGTGAGCTGCTGGGCGTTCTCCAGGCTGTGTCTGATGCCGGATCTGAAATCATGGCTGAGGGGCTCACACTCTTGGCAGCCTTTGGACGGTCTCCTGAACCCCCAGCACCAGGTCTACTTCCTCCTTCCTAGATGCTGGCTAAACAGGGTTCATCTGGGGGCCCTCAGTGCCTGTCTTCCTTCCTGTCCTTCTTTCTTTGTTTCTTATTTTCTTTCTTTTTTAGCAGTGCTTCTTTCTACCCCATGGGGATAGGGCTATCTCCTTCCCTCTCATCAGTTTTCTTTCAAGTCTTTCTGTAGCACCCTCCCAAGCCCTTACCTCACTTTGCCCACTTCCCCAACCCCAGGCAATTGTGGGCAACATCCCAGCTGTAGCTTCTGCCTGACAGGAGACGGGGGTTGGGGGCAGAAAAGGGGGGCAGGAATGAGTGAGGAAAATTCATTTAAGATTCTGAAACATTTTCATGCTGTGTAAGAAATGTGCTCTCTTCTAAGAGCAGAGTGTGGGATTCCGCTCCCCCACTTCTTTCTTTCTTTGTCTACTGAGATGTAACTTTCTTACAACAAAGTGTTCAAGGTTGTAGGTGTGCAAGGAAGTGAGTTTCTACACACGACTGCACCTCTAGACCAAGACAGGGAGACTATGTGACACTCTGATGTCTGCCCAGGGTCTTTTCCAGTTTCTGTTCTCTCCATGTCCACAGGGACCCTTCACCCAGACCAGTCTGCCTGGCTTTGTGCTTTCTGTGCCCAGAACCTGAAGAACTTTGTCTTTAGACCAGGGTCCTCTCAGCTCTGTGTGTGCTGCGTGGAGTGGAGTGGGGGACACAGGAGAAGAGAGGCAGGGCCCTGGGCCCCAAGGCCATCTGCAGCAGCGGATGGAGGAGGAGGCGGAGGAGGATGCATCCCCGGCTGGCAGGCCTGAATGGGTATTAAATAGGACTCAGGCTGAGTGTCCTCTAGCCCAGGTCCCATATCGCGGCCATGACAGCTCTACCATGAGCTCAAGGAGCTGTGGACTTTCTGAAACATCTCCCAGCTCTGCCTGTCCCAGATCCTTCCATTATCCTGGAGAACCATCTGGGACAAGATGAAATATGTGGTCCTAATTCCCAGAACCTATAAATATTATCCCATATGCAAAAAGGTCTTTACAGATGTGACCAAGTTGAGAGGCTTGAGAGACAAGCCTGGGTCGTCTGGTGTCACCATGGAATCCTCATAAGAGAGAAGTCCTCTGTACACAGAAGCAGTGGGAGATCGGGACTGCCGTGCAGCTGGCCTTGGCGATGGAGGGCAGGCTCTAGGAGCAGGAAGAGGTAAAGAACAGATTCTTCCAAGAGCCCCCTAGGCAGAACCAGCCCTAGTGTGACCTTGATTGTAGCTTAGTGAGACCCATTTCAGACTCCCGACCTCCAAAACTATGAGATAATTTGGTGCTGCAGTTTATGATGATTTGTTACAGCCGCAGCAGGAAACAAACACCCGGGGTGAGAGAGCAGCTGGAAAGACCGTGGTTTTCTACCCCCAGCCCCTCACATGCTGCCTGCCATCTGAGTCCCCTCCACGGGGTTGATGTGGGTTGTGGCTAAAACAGATCATCCAGTCCTGCTGGAAAGGTGGGAGGGATCACACCTCCCACAGGCTGAGTAATAGGCCCCAAACTGGAACACTTGGCTTCTCTAGGAGTCCTAGCTATGCGTACTTCTTTTTTTTTTCCTCTGCAAAAATATCACTTACAATATTTTCAGGGTCAGGCTGGGGAGATAGCTCAGATCCTGGCAAGCACAGGGTCCTGAGTTCAATCCTCAGTACCACACAAAAAACAGAATATTTTCAGGGTATTACATGGCTATAGTAACTAAACCTCCAGGCCAGTCTATATAGTTATCTGGAGCCCCTGCTTTTATACCCAGCCCAAGGCAATCAAAATTATTTTAAATCACTTACGACAGTCTGGTTACCAGCTTCCCAACTTCTCTTACAGCTATAGGAAGCAGAATGTGACTCAGGATTGGCCAATGAGCCAGAAGCAAAAGTCTGCCAGGAGTACAGGGAAACCTTGACTGCCGAAGAAAAGGAGCAGCTGGCCACTACCACCCCTCCATTCTTCTGTTCTAAGAGATGAAGGGTGACGCTGCGGCAGCCATATTGTATCCTGAGGTAACAGGCATTCTGTTTTTTTTTTTTTTTTTTTTTTGGCAGAACCGGGGATTGAACTCAGGCCCTTGCACTTGCCAGGGAAGCGCTTATTCCACTGAGCCATCTCCCCGGCCCAGTAACAGGCATTCTGAGATGATGGATGGCAGGAGAAAGGACTTGGGGCCTTGGCGGAATTTTTAGGTTTTTCAGCCAATGCCAGAAACTATCCATTTTGGACTTATGGTTACACGTGAAAAAGACATAGCTGGCTGGGTTTTTTTCTGGAAACACATTCCTAATGACTTCAAGGTGAGATAGCAGCAGGTCAGTGGAACAGAACTTCTAGAACTACAGTTCTAGAAGGGCGCGTTATATTCAATGGGCAAGAGTAGGCGTCACACTTCATCTCTTTAGAACAGAAGAATGGAGGGGCGGTAGTGGTCACTCTTGCCCATTTCTTCAGAAATAGTGCCAGGACAATTTTCTGGCAATACAGAAGAGGAAATTTAGATTCCTACCTCCCACCACACACACAAATAAATTGCACATGCATTGAAGAAGGCGAAAAGGTAAATCGTAAAAAACTAAAAAGAAAAAACTAAATATTTATAAATAAAAGTGATAAACAAGGAAAAAAACACAAATCAAAAGCAGACTGTGCTGGAAAGTCTGGAAAGGCACAGTCTCAATATCACAATTTTTTTTGGATTTTCATTCCACGCAAACACGATCTCATTCCCTAAAAGGATTCCCGCACTCCTCCCAAGTCACAGAATCATTCCCCTGAACCTCCAGCAGTAGGAAAAGAGAAATCACTGAACTGCTTTAAACATATTAGAGCATAACACACTGCACTGTTTTTTTGTAATAGGAAATTATATTTATCATAGAAACTAGAAACAAAGAAAACCCACAAGTTCTCCTTCCTGTGTTATAAAGGACTTGATATTCTGAAAATAGCAGCAATAACTACAAAAGCTATGAAGCATATAAAAATGTCAGACAGGGCCTGGAATAAATAGTTCTGCAGTAGAACTCTAGACTATCATGTGCAAAACCCTGGTTTCCACCCCCCAGCTCAAAATACAACACAATATAATACAATACCATACCATACCACTAATGTCCTTCTAAATGTATAGCTGAATTTTCAGAAAGGTGAAAGTATTCCTGAGAATAAAAATGGAAAAGGAAGAGAAAGTCTAAGTGCCCACAACCAACAAAGGGCATTTGTTGGCCTGAACCTGAGTCCTCAAATTTCAAGGGCCACATCTGGGAACAAGGCCTAGAGCCTTAGAGCACAAGAAGTCAGAAGCAAGGACCCTGCCCCACACAAGTCTGGGACCCTCGCGGAAAGGATGCTTAGCAGAACTCCACTTGCAGCAGAGACCACGTGGTGGGTCCAGGCATGTCCTTGCCACAGAAGAAGAGACACCCCTCAGAGGGACTGCTGTCCCAGATAATATGGGCCCGCCAAAAGCAACACCGATCAGTTGGAGTGTGTGGGGGGTGAGGGGAATGGTAGGCTTATGGGGAAGGGGTCACTGACGGGGCGCCCACACGGACACAGGGTCCTCACTACTGACAGGCGGACCTTAAACCACCCCGAATGCTCTACGGGGCTTCCATCCTGAGGTGTGCAGCAGTGCTCTCCAATATGAGAAGGGTTAATGTGAGGCACATTAATTAGGCTTTCGTTACTATAACTAAATACCTGAGGCAGTCTGCTGTTGGGAGCTCCTAAAGCTGAAATTGTGGGAAGACAAGATGAGGCCTCATTGCCTAAAGCAATTAAGCCATCACGGCCTTAAAAAAAAAAAAAAAGCACATCTTATGGCTCAGTGGAATAAGTGCTTCCTTGGCAAGTGCAAGGGCCTCAGTTCAATCCCAAGTTCTGCTAAAAAAATTCTTGCCTCAATATCGTGGACTATTAGTTGCTAGGCAATCTTGTGTCTCATGACTTTATAAAGATATAAATAAAGGCCCTTATTGTTGTTTTGTGGGTTGTTGCACCAACCAGGGAAAAACACCACCACCTAACCCAGCTCTTATCTTTTAGTCTTTTCTTTTTTTGACACTGTTTAACCATGGGATATGCTAAGTCCTTTATGATGGCCTTAGACAATAACATAAATAAAAGAACCAAGAAAGCAACAAATATATATATATATATATATATATATATATATATATATATATATACACACACACACATTTAGGGGTCTTGAAACTTTGTCCCTTTTGTTTTTTGGTCTTTTTGAGACAGGGTCTCACTATGCAGTTCAGGCTGGCCTTAAGCTCACTTTGTAGCTCAAGCTGGTCTCAAACTCACAACAATCCTCCTGCCTCAGCCTCCGGAGTGCTGGGATTTCAGGCACACGCCACCACGCCCGGCTTCTCTGTCCCATTTTTAACTTGATCTAACTTTTTCCTTTTTTGGTTTCTCTCAAACCCATTTCTCTCTTTAGGTTTGTTTTCTCTCTGGTCTTAGTGAGCCTGTTTTTGGCCCTAGTGGGCCTCCATTGCCTGGTTTTACCCCTAATGTGCCAGTACCAATGCGTTCCTGTGTTGAATGTTGGCTCTAACCAATTCACTTCCTCCCTTTATTCATGCTCTTTGGAAGTGTTTTCTGCTGTCCACACTTAATCTCAGTCTGGGTGTCCCTGTTTGGGTGCCAAATGTTGGAATCTGTTGGTCTCTCGGTGCGATCCCTTGTACCCCAGAGAGAAAGAGCAGAAGGAATGAGGAAAAGATAGGCAAGAAGACAGGAGCTGGACTAGGTGGCAGTTTTTCTGCCTCCTCGGTGCAATAACCCCCAGAACAACAGTAAGGGCCTTTATTTATACCTTTACAAAGGTGCAAGACTTTGCAAGGGTGCCTGGCAACCAACAGCCCACAATGCCTAGGCAGGACGTATTTTTTTAAGACTGAGGTAGCTGCTTTAGGCAACGAAGCTTCATCCTGCCCTCCCACATACGATCAATTTCAGCTTCAGTGGCTCCCAACAGTCTATCTTGATAAACAAAAAAGATTTATTTTGGCTCATGGTAGATGTTCAAAGCCCAGCAACAAGCAGGGGAGCCCCCTCCCACCCTATCTTGGCCTCTGCTAATAACCTTCTTGCCGACAGAGGTCATAGGTCACAAAAAGCATCACATTGCAAGGAACAGGGGTACATGTATCCAAAACCATATATCAGCATGCTCATATTCTCTCTCTCTCTCTCTCTTTCTCTCTCTCCCCTTAAAAAGTCATCAAGAGTCAACCAAGTAACCTCCACCTAATGACCTAATCTAATTTAATCATTTACCCAGAGTCCAGCTCTAAACACCATAGTCAAACTAAGTTTTCAACCTCTTAATACCATTAATTCAAGACTTTGGGATTTAAACTCTTGAGTGAGTTTGGGTGAAAAATCATTCAAACCAAAGAATGGGAATTAGCCTTTGAACAAGAGATCAAATAGCTCAGAAGGTAGAATGATTTATCAGGGATGACTAGAGAGTTTGCTGTCTCACAGCGTCTCCAGGGTACCCTTGAGGAGCCAGCTCATGTTGGCGGAGAGAAACTCACCAATGAAGAAAGCCCTAGCCTCTCTTCCACATGGCTGTGACCACTGGGAATGGGACAGAATGAGTGGAGGAAATTTGCTGAGGAGCCGGCTCCCAGAGGCTTCACACAGCAGAGGCCATGCGGCTCATCTGAGCCTTAGAGACGGGACGGGGCAGTCACCAGCACAGTGCACAGATCGCAGAATTATTTATTATTTATTTATTTATAGTTTGATACCAGGAATTGAACTCAGGACCTTGCACTTGTCTAGCAGGTGCCTGTGCTCCCGAGCTACACCCCCGACTGCCAACATGGGTATCAAGGCTGGAAGAGCACCAGAGGCTGGACACTTGGGGACCCATGGCAGTGAGTGACAGGCTGTGGTCTTTCTAGAGCAGCAGTCCCCAATGTCTTTGGCTCTAAGGATGGTTTCATGGAAGACAATTTTTCCACAGACCTAGAGTAGAGTTTAGTTTCTTTATTTTATTTTATTGTCTATTTTTTATGTATTTGGTACAGAGTCTACAGAGCCTCACAACATAGATCCGACGTATAGTGATTCTCCTGTTTTCAGCCTCCAAGTGCTGGGATTATAGGCACGCGCCACCACACCCAGTCTCTACTGCACCCTGGAGGCAGGGCTGGCAGGGCACACCAGGGATCAAACCCCAGCAGCTGCACTCTGCCTAAGCAGGCACTTTAGTCCATTGAGCTATCTGGCTGGCCCAAGGTTAGTTTCTTTTTAAAAAATCAATGTCTGTTTATGATGCATAATAATTATATTCCTAGCCCTAGCACCACCACCTCAGCTCCACCTCAGATCATTAAGAGGCAGATTCTCGTTAGAGCACACAACCTAGATCCCTCGCACATGCAGCTCACAGCAGTGTGAACTTCCCCCTCCACCCTACGAGAGGAAGCCACGTCACTGCTCCTCTGACAAGAGGTATAGTGCAGGAGGTAGTGGGAGTGATGGGGGCTACTGTGAGTACAGATGGAATCTCCCCAAAAGAGAAATTCCCTTCACTCACCAGTGCTCACCTCCCGCTATGCAGCACAGTTCCTAACAGGCTGCAAATCAGTGCCAGCACATGGTCAGGGCTTGGGACTCTTGCTCCAGAGGCAGCCAGCAGGAGTACTCACTTTAGAAGGATAAGCAGATATATAAGATTAAGTAGGGGCCAAGGAGATGGCTCAGTGAAGTAAGTGCTTCCCTGGCAAGCGCAAGGGCATGAGTTTAATCCCTGGTTCTGCCAAAAAAAAGAAAGAGAGACATTAGCTGACTTGATGAAAAAACCATGATTTCTCCCCCAGCTTTTGGGCCTGAGACTGTTTCTAGACCCTGAGCCCATGGACTGAACGGAAGAATGAAGGGAAGACCCTGGATGTCTATTCAGAGGGAGGAGTCTCACCCCTCCCTTTCTGGGCATTTATCAGAATAACTTTTATACTACGAAAGGGAAAAACCCAGGTCTTTGAAGAACTGTTGGATAGAGCATCAGAATTGACACTGGCACACATACAAGGAGTCCCAGAATTCCATCATGACTCTCAAGCCAACTAGTGTTATGGATGGGATTAGGGATGTCCCCCAAAGCCTCAAGTGCTCATAGGGAGAACTTTGGGAAGGTGACTGAATCATGGGGACAATAGAGCTGGTTCACTGTCTGGTCAAAAAAGGAGGTATCACTTGAAGTCAAAATGGTAACATCTCTTCTGTTTCCTGGATGCCATAACATGATCAGCCTTCCCTCTCTACACCTCTCTGTCATGCTCTTTCTGCCCTGGAGTTGGCTCATCAGGGACTATAACTATGAGCCAAAATAAATCTCTCCTCCTTTAAATTGTGGTGTCAGCCAGGCATGGTGGCTGCTGGTGTAATCCCAGTATGTGGGAGGCTGAGGCAGGAGGATCACTGCAAGTTTGAGGCTAGCCTGCACTACAAAGTGAGTTCAAGGCCAGCCTGAACTACAGGGTGAAACCCTGTCTCAAAAAAGTTACCAAAAAAAAAAAAATGTGGATGTCAGATATTGTGTCTCAGGGACAAGAAAACGACTAAGACAAATTTTGGTATCAGAGAAGTAAGGTTGTTTCTGTAACTACATAGCCATGTGGTTTAGAAGCCTTTGGAAGTGGCTTGTGGGAGGTGTTTGGAAAGGTGTGGAGCTGCTAGCTTGAGAAGACCCAGAACACAGTTACCCAAGCTTTATGGGAGATTTTTGTCAGACCTCAGAAGCCTAGAAAGCCAGTAAAAATGCAAATGGTGAAGACAAGGCTCCAGTGATTTCAGTGTAAAGAAGGTCTCCACTGGAGATGAATTCAAGACAATGTGTACTGTGCTCTGAGTCAATGGAAAAACGTTGTCTATATTTCGCTAATGTCCTGAGACTTTTCAGGAAACTGAAATCAAGGGCAATAGACTAATTAATCTGCCAGAGTAAATTTTAGTTCAGCCCAATGTTGAAGCTGTGGCATGAATACTGATGCCAATTTTCAGCCATATCTACTGTGAGAAGCAAGATCAAAAGCAAACTGAGCCAGGCATGGTGGCGCATGCCTGTAATCCCAGCACTCGGGAGGCTGAGGCAGGAGGATTGTTGTGAGTTCGAGACCAGCCTGAGCTACAAAGTGAGCTTAAGGCCAGCCTGAACTGCATAGTGAGACCCTGTCTCAAAAAGACAAAAAAAAAAGCAAACTGAATAAAGAGATTTTCTGGTGGCCAGAAAGAAAGCTGCTATGAATTGTGCCCTGTAAAATTGGGCCAAGGAGAGCTTAGTTGTTAAAAAGGATTGGCACTAAACAGAAGCCAAATACTTTCCAATAGGAAAGATGCCTTCAGGGCATCTCAAAATCCACAAGATTCCAACCACCCCAGGCTCAAGGGAGCAAAGCTTAAAACCTTTTATTTAAGAAGAGAAGCCCAGGACACTGCTTGAGAAGGGCTTTCTGGGGAATTAGTTTCCTGGTATTCATTTCACAGTGTTTATACATCCAAGCCCTCAGAGGCCTCTGCAGCCATGACCCTAGGACTACAGCTATTGCTCAAGCTGACAGCAGAGGTTGGACTCCACTTGGTGCAAGTTTTACAGGCATGCAAAATGGAAGCGTTGTCAAGGAGGCTTTCACTCTCATTACAGAAGGTCAGGTGTATGCCTGGGGACAGGCGATATGACCTTGAGAGGGTTGTGCATAAAGATATAAGTAAAGCCAAAAGTTCAGTGGAGACGTCAAGAAGTTAGAGAAGCCAGGAATGTGAAAAAGCCTTGGGCAGTAATAAAAGCTACCCTGAGAGAAGCCGTTAGAGTGACAGCTGGTAATGCTATAGGAGTGAAGCCAGCCAAGCCATTTGGAGTTTCTATCTCATTGCCACAAGTTGCTCCACATGATAGATAGGAAACTACAAGATTTAATGTTTTACCTCATGGGGTTTGCTGAGGATTGATCAGACCTCCAGATACCTGTGGTTTGGATGGCAGGGAATGAAGAAAGACAAAAGAAGGAGTTGGGGAGATGGCTCAGTGGAATAAGTGCTTGCCTGGCAAGCACAAGGGCCTGAGTTCAATTCCTGGTTCCATGAAAGAGAGAAAGAAAGAAAGAAAGAAAGAAAGAAAGAAAGAAAGAAAGAAAGAAAGAAAGAAAGAAAGAAAGAAAGAAAGAAAGAAAGAAAGAAAGAAAGAAAGAAAGAAAGAAAGAAAGAAAGAAAGAAAGAAAGAAAGAAAGAAAGAAAGAAAGGGGCTACAGGGTATTACTACAAAGATCCAACTTGTAGTAATTCTCCTGTTTTCAGCCTCCCAAGTGCTGGGATTATAGGCATGGGCCACTACACCCAGTCTCAATCACTGTCTCAGTGCACCCCGGGGGAGAGGTTGGCATGGCACACTGGGGCTCAAACCCATCTCAGCAGCTGGCCCGCTTTTATTAGCAAGGGAGGAGCATGGGGAGGGGGGGAAGAGGGGAAGTGATGCACTTTTGCTGGAGTAGTGACTCTGGCAGACAGGAAAAAGCTAGTAAAAAGCAACTTCTTCCCTATACCTGGATGCCTGAATTCCTTATGCTGTCCTCAGAAGTTGTCTTCCCACAGGAGTGCTGTGGGTTTCGAGCCTTCTCTGTGCAGGCAGCCGGAAAGCAGGCAGCCGGAAAGCAGGCAGCCGGAAAGCAGGCAGCCGGAAAGCAGGCAGCCGGAAAGCAGGCAGCCGGAAAGCACGCAGCCTTCTGTTTACTATTTTGACCATGGGACCCTGGTCAAATAGCCTGGTCTGCAGCACAGTAACATATTTAGAATCCCCTGATCCCCAACAGAGGTTCGCTGTTGCTTGGATTCCCCCCACTCCTTTGTATCCCACTATTTGTCTCTTTGGGGATGCAAATGTTTACCCTGGGCCATTCTTTGTAGGCATCGTCAACCTGCATCTACACACTTGTGTCAGGGCTAGAGTTTAGTATTCTTTGATCTAAAACAAAGCCCACAGAGTTCTGTTACTGAAATGAATGTATGCACTCCTTTAAATAAGCAGTATTTGCATTGCTTAAATAATTAAAAGAAGGGCTTGAAAACACAAGATAGAAATGAGAGACTTCAGGAATTTTAAAAAATACAATAAAAAATTTAATAGAATTCCAGGAATGAGAGTATTATAATTAAAGATAAAAACTCAATGTGGAGGCTGTGTGGACACAAGTGAAGAGAAAACTAGTAAAATGGAAGGCAGACGTTCTTATTAGAAGTCCAGCAGCTGTAGGAAGAGACTCAAGATCAGGGAGCTTAAAGAATAAAAAGTGTATTCCTTTCTCTGTTCCAAGCCTACAGAACCCTCCCTCTAAATTACTAAACATTTTTTGTTTTTGTTTTTGCTTCATCTTTTTGAGACAGGGTCTCACTGTGCAGTTCAGGTGACCTGGAGCTCACTTTGTGAGCCCAGGCTGGTCTCAGCCTCACAAAGATCCTTCTCCCTCAGCCTTCTGAGCAATGGGATTACAGGCCTGTACCACGCCTTGAAATGTTAACAGCTTGCGTTAACCTCTGTGGATTTTTGGTCAAAACTAAGGTTTTGGGTCAGGGATGTAGCTCAGTGACCCGTGCTTGCCTAGTGTGTGTAAGGGCCTGGGTTCAAGTCACATCATGTGGGGAGCATAAGAAGGGGAAGAAGAAAAGGAAGAAGGAAAAAGGAGAGAATGCAGAACATTACTGCACTAACCTTAGCATACCATTGCCTAAAGTGCATGCTTTGCTCACATTCTGCCAGGTGTCCTCACTCATGTTGTTTCTCTGTCCCGAAATGAGGCGTGGGCCTCCTGCTCACTGCCTCTACGCATGTCCTGGTCTATGATGCTCTCCATCTTGACAGGTTTGACCGTAGAGGTTGCTATTTTTGTAGAGTGTCCCTCACTTTGGGGCTTCCTGTTGGAAGACTTTCTCATCCTTAGGCCAGGATTATGGGTCTGAGGGGAAAGGTTGGGCCCCCCCTTCTGACCTGGCATCGGGGGTGCTAATCTTAAACACAAAGTAAACACATGTGAGTCCAGACAGCAAGGTGCTGCCTGCCAGTTATTTGTATGCATTTTTGGAATTCTCTGAGAAAGATGTTATCTTCACCTTCATTTACTTATCTATGCAATTATTTTTTTATATATATCCAGGTAGACTCATCTGTATTTATGTTTTGTTTTGTTTTGATTTTCTTTTGTCCTTTTGAAACAGGTCTCACTGTGCATTTCAGGCTGCCTTGACCTCACTTTGTAGCCCAGGCTGGTCTTGAACTCGCAGTGATCCTCCTACCTCAGCCTCCCGAGTGCTGGGAGTATGGGCATGCACCACCACAACTGGCTCCTATTTTTGCTTTCTCTGTTGCTCAGTATTACCCCGGCCCCTCTGCTCTGGGCCTGTAGCAGCGCAGCACACAAGGACAGAGACAGGCAGAACCCAAGGCTCAGCAAGGCTTCATCTCAGGGCCCAACATAAGGCAGCTGGAGTCCAGTGGTCTCCTCAGGGCCCTGCTCCACCCACCAGAAGACCTATCCCTGGGCCTGCCTCTTAAAGATTCTGTCACTTCCCAGTAGTGCCAGGCTGGCCCTTAATACAAGAGCCCTTGGGAGACATTTAAGATTTAAACTATAGCAATGCTCACATATACACACTTTGACTTATATACATAAAACTTATGCAGAAGGATATTTGGTTAATAAATAATATTAATTGCCTATACATGGTTATCTGGGGAAGAGGAATAGAAGGAATGATTCTCTTTGAAGATTTTTCTGCTTAAAAATTTTAAACATATTATCTATTCCTTACTAAAAGAAAAAGATCCCATGCCTCTCCACCATTCGTGAGACAGTTTAGAAATGCTCCCAAGGCAACACAGGAAGCAAAACTCATAGCCCGGAATGCTCAGCAGAGAGCAGCGGGCAATGGGCGAGCTTCTCAAATGAGGTCACTCAAAAAGGGGGGAGTCTTTTGTCAGATCTATTAGCCACTGTTTAGTAGAATACAAATAAATAATAAAGAAGGTTTAATTCTATCCCCAACAGTTCACAAAGGGGGCGCCTAGAGCCTCACTCAGCACCTACCACTCAGCCTCGTCCCCAGCGCTGCTGGGACATATCAGAGATACCCATGAGAGAAGCCAGAACAAAGATGTCCTTGGAGAACCTCCTGGCCCGGACCACGGAGACAAGCGTTCTCCGGACCTGTCACCTGCAGCACTCAGAGCCAGAAGCCAGCCCTGGGATGAGTGGCAGGGACCAGGGGCGTGTGCCCTGAAGGCACACTTAGGAATACTGAGCAGCGGAGAGTGCCTCGCAGAGATCTGAAAGCCAAATAAGATCAGGGGAGAACACAGCCCAGGTGCTCTAGGACCGAGCTGTGACCTTGGACTGTGGGGCCTGGGGGTGGGGAGTGGGGCACAGCACTCCTCAGGGCCCCCATCCCAGCCCCAGCCAGCAATGCCAGCCTCTGGAAAATGCAGACCAATCGTGACCTGCTCAAAGAATGGAGAAAACTCCCTCTGTGATTTACAACACAGACAAGATCACGCATAAAAGGTTACGTTGCTCCTGAATTTAAAATTTGCACTTGTTCTGAAAAGTACACATTTGTGAGTATTTTCACTTTAGGATATTACAAAAACAATTTTCCAGGGCCTTAAAGATTCCTATTTTGAATTACAGAAGGTAAAGTGGAAGCAGTTGCTATTTGAAAATTGGAATAAATGGCAACAGAATGGTGCCAAGAACGGAGACATGATTTTATGGGCAAAACAGATTTCTTAAAGCAATATCAAAAGGCCCAAGTTGAGTAGTTACTTTGAATATCCTAATTTCAAAGAAATTTGCCTCCTTTTTGCCAAAACAGTTTGCATTGTCAGAGCACATAAGCACAAAAATGCTTTGCTACAAGCATGTTATTAAGCAAATTTTATTTTATTTTTTTGGTGGGAGAGCAGGAATGCCTATAAATTAGTTGAGCCCACTGCCAGCAAACTGATGGAGTAATCTTGGCTGGGACCTGAAGGAAGCTGAGAGCTCCAAGGACACAGAGAGGTCAGAGTGCACAGTACAAAGGAGACTCCAGGAGACCTGAGCTCTCACGGAAAAGCAGAACACATTTGATAGACATCCGGGCTCCATTAGCTGCCTGACACATTTCTGGGGGCTCTCCCCAACCTGCAACAGAAGCCAGGGCCCTTCAGAAACATCCCAGCCAAACCAGTCCACCTGTGGTCACAAGCGGCTCCCGGAAGCCAGAATCCTCTGAATGTTGAGACTGCTCACAGGACTGTGATTCCTGAGAATATAGCTGGGCACTAGGATTTCTGGTGTAGGAGTAAGTGTGAAGGTCAGGGGCCGGTTGGTTGGGTACAAATTGCTATCTCATCTTGCAGAACAGTTTGGCCCTATCTGGTACAATAGAGAGGCAGACCTCCTTCCCCTCAGTTCCTGCCTTGGCATTTCCCTTGCAGATGTCCTGCGCATGTGCACACACACAATGTGATCTGCTTGTATTTTACAGGAAACACTGGAGTGATCTGAATGCACACCAATAGGAGAATGGATCCATAGAATATGGTGTTTTAGTAAAAGAATAGAATGGAATATTACACAGACAGATAAAGTGGATGAATTGAGGCTTTCCTGCTTTGGTATGGATCGGTTTTATAAGAGTAGATAGAATAAAACATGCCACTCAATGTACTGAATAAAGCCATTTCTATAAAATTCAAAAGCACCCATACAGAAGCACATGTTGCTTCTAAGGACATTTGCATGCAGTAGAAGGGGCCACCCTACCTGGGATGGGTAAGTCAAGGGTGGAGAGCAAATCCCTTAGGGAGAAGAAGCTTGAAGGGCAGAGAATACAGCTTCTGGGAGAGGTTATAACCCCTGGCTTCTTAAAGGGCTGTTGCTGCATTCACTGTGCTTCTCATTCTTTCTGTATGCTTAAAATATATCAAAAACAACAGCTGCACTGGACATGGTAGAGCAATCCTGTAATCCTTTAATCTAGAGGCTGAGGCAGGAGGATTGCAAATTCAAGCCCAGTTTAGACTACATGGTGAGACTATGTCACAAAACAAAACAACAGTAGAAAGGTAGAAACAATCCAATATCTGTCCCTGGGTGGGGGCATAAACAGCGGGATTGAGTGAAGGTGTACCTGAGATTTGATCTCATCAAGATTGGCTGTGACGTCATCTGAAATTAGTTAATGTTTGCAGGTTCTTCTCAGGCAGGGCCCCATAAGGAAGCATCAGGCTGGTCCCAGAAGGCAGACATCCTCTGGGGTTTCTGGGAAGGAGCTGGACAGGTGGGCTGTTGTGATGGGTGAGTTTAGATTGGACAGTTTGGATGATTTTGGCCCCAGGTGTCCAGGCCCCAGAGCAGGATGATTAGAGAAAGGAGTATTATCTTGACAAGTATTGTGGTTTGGGGTTTTTGCAAGGGAAATAATAAAATACAGGACACATTTTATAAGATTATTTTGGGGCCAGGGAAATGGCTCAGTAGAATAAGCACTTGCCTGGCAAGTGCAAGGGCCTGAGTTCAATCCCCAGTTCTACCAAAAAAAAAACAAAAAAACTTCATCAGGTGATTATATTATAGTGAATCACCCAAAAATCTATTCAAAGAATGCAGGGAATCTGTTTGCACACTAAAGATCAAAAGATCCAGCTGAGGGCCTGAATCCTAATACCCTGCATGAGTCCAGCTGAAGACTTAGAGCCCATAACAATGCCTCCCACAAGTCCAACGGGAGGCCTGGAGACCACGACAATGTCTCATGCAGTCCCGCTTCACGGCACTGTGCTGGAAAGGTCCGAAGTTCAGTGGTGGAAGCTAGAAAGTTATGCCAGTGGGATGGAGGATCTGAACTGGAGCCAGGAAGTGATGCTGAAGGTGAAACCCAGAGCACTCCCAAGAGCACCACAGCCATCCTCACACGAGGTCCCGAGGTCCTCCGGTGATGAGGGAAGCTGAGTTCCCCAGCAGGAAAGCCAGCGTGATAAGCTTCTCCACAAGGCTGAGCAGCGCACCGTCTTTCCCTCTGGAGCCAGAAAACAAAGTTCAAAATGAGGGCCAGACCTCCCTCAAGTGAACTGCAACCATTCTCAGTGGCAGCAAATGCCCCAAGCTTCTCTAAGCCAAATTCATCAGGAAAGCCAGCATGACCAGCTCCTCCAGCAGAAGAGCCTCAGAGAACCGCAACCAACAGCACCAACAGCTTCTCCAAATAGCTTCCCTAACAGCCTCTCCACAGTTTCTCCAGTTCTGCCTCATAGTCTGCTGGCAACAATCCTCACTAGTTCAGTTCAGCTGGGTCTAACAAATTGACCGTCAGTTAGCTGTCCACCACAGAAGGAGAGTTTTGAGGAAGGAGAGAGCTGCTGTCTTAGGCTCCAACTTGACTGGTTCACACAGAAAAATTGTGCCCAAAGGGAAAACTCTAGGGATTGGCCAGCCCTTGCTTAGGCAGTTACTCCAGAACCAACATGCAAATGTCTGAGTGTCCTGAATGCTGAAAATAAACAACCACAGCTCAGACAGTGATATATACAGACAATGGAATATTAGTCTTAAAGGGAAGGAAATTGGGGCTGGGGAGATGGCTCAGTGGAATGCGCGCTTCCCTGGCAGGCACAAGGGAAGGAAATTAAGTTGGGCCTGGTCCTGCAGACCTGTAATAACAGCTACGTGGGAGGCTGAGGCAGGACGATCACAAGTTCATAGGCAGTCCGTGCAACTGAATGAGGCCCGATCTCGAGACACAAAACAAAAACATTCTTTTAAAGGAAGGAAATTCTGATGAGTGCGACATACAGCATAGATGAATTATGATGATATGGAGAATGAAATGAATGAGACACAGGTGGCCATCCGGGTATGATTCCACTACTGTGTAGTTCATGGAGTGGTCAGATTCACAGAGGCAGAAAATAGAATAGGGTATGTAGCAGGGCTAGAGATGGAAGAAAGAGTTTATTGGGGATAGAAGCTTTCATTGGAGATGATGAAAAAGTTCTGGAGACGACGGTAGCCATGGCTGCACGACAATGTACTTAGCACCACTGAAGTGCAGGTTTTAAAAAAAAAGTCCATTTAAGTTGTGCGTATTTGATTCTATTAATAATCCACACTGTTCACCAAAGGCAGAGACACGTATGATTCTTTTAAGCTTTTACATATAACTGAGGTCTTTTCTGGAACAACTAAGTTTTTCAAAGTATATTGGGTGAAACACTGATAAAAGACCAAGGGAAAATGCAGAGATTTGCAGGTGCTACTGCTGGGGTCAAGGTGACCCATCAGATCCAGGCTGAGGATTTTTTTTTTTTTCAAATCAAGCAAGGATTTTACACCTTTTCCATGACACCAGGGACTTGGAGGCCCCAGGTGGTGAAGTGCTGTCCTTTTGAGCTCCATCCATGACAATTAGTAGGATTTTTTTTGGGGGGGTGGGTGCTGGCTCAGGCTGCCTTAAGGGCCATTCTGGGGATTGAACTGCAGTCCCCTGCGCCTGACTGGGTTTGCTAGAGCAGGCGCTTGAACAAACTAAGCTAACCCTCAAGCCCCCATCCATGATGATCAGGACATGGCACAGCTGGCCCTGATCCAAAGAGCAGTGACCCTAAGCTGCTGTCCAGTGGGAACCAAGGACACAAGGTAGGTTGGCCAGGAAGAATCGGGAAAAGGTGGGATGTGTTTGCGGCTTCCAAGGGGCTACAGAGAGCGTCACAGGAACACACAGAACATGGTGCCTCCGGGCGGGGGGACTGGGGAGATCCCAGGGGGACAGGTGTGTGCATGACCCCAGGAAGAGGAGAGAGATGCTGGCTCCACAGGGGGCAGTGGATGTCAGATAACTGGGCCACAAGGCGTCCATGCAGGCTCTGCAGAAGCATGGCCTGTGGGGGAGGGGCAAGCATGGGAGCCAGAGCTGCTCAGGGCAGAGGAGGTCACCAGAGGTGGAGGAAGGAAGAGCCAACAGGAACAGGGCTTTTGGGAGCTCAGGACTCCTTCAGACTGAATAGGAAAGGGGGCTGGAGGTCACAAAATTACACAAATTGATTTACAAGTTCAAGGGGCAGGGTACACAGGGGCTTTTAATGCACCTTTGAGAGGTTACAGAAACCTCCCAAAGGAAATGACACCCAGTAGAAATTGATCAAGGGAGAAGAGGCACAGGGGTTCCCAGGAGAAGGGGTAGCACATGCCAAGGTCCTATGGCAGGCTGGAGCACAGGGCATTCTGGGAGTCACAGAAAGAGTGTGACTGGAGTAGAACAAGGGATGAGTAGAGGTATAGAGGGTTCTTGTACTGTGACTTACCAAACCAATCACTCTGTACACTTGGCTTTAGACAGTAGCTGTACTCCGTGACTCCCCAGGTTCACTACAGCCTGGCCCCCTCTCAAGCCCCTGGTGTGCTGGCTCCCCCACCCCCCAATAAGGGCAGCACTGCACCCAGTTACTGGAAACCTGCAGGCCTCTGGCTCGTTCTCTCTGTGTGTCGCTTTCTTGGGCTACCACAACCATTTTATTTTTTATTTATTTTTTAAATTTTGGACAGAGTCTATAAGGTGTACAGAGTCTCACTTCATAGATCAGACTCGCAGTGACTCTCCTGTTTTCAGCCTCCCAAAGCACTGGGATTACAGGTGCTCACAACCACGCCCAGTCCCAATTGCTATCTCAGCGTGCCCCGGGGGCGGGGCCGGCAAGGCACGCAGGAGATCGAATCCCAACCCCTGTGCTCTGCCCAAGCAGGCCCGGTAGTCCACTGAGCTATCTGGCTGACCCAATTTTGTTTTTTGACTTTGTTTTTGTTTTTTAAATCGCCACAATCATTTTAACCAGATACCCATAAAAGCCTGAAGTAGGAGCTGGAGAGTAGCTCATGAGGCTCAGGGCTCCACCCTGGGCACTGCTAAGAAAAAATGAACCCAAGCCAGGAGCACCTAGGAACTTCTGTCTGCCTCGGGTTACCTTTCTCGAGGCCTGGGTCCCGGGCCTCGAGGGGGCTGAATTATGAGACAAAACCCAGCGCCAGAGTGCCACCTGGGCTCAGGCTTAGTTCCTGCCCAGGTCACACCTCTCCCCTTCTCTTGTCACTGGATCCCTGCATCACAGCACCTAGGTCCCTGAGTCACTGGGCTGCCTGCTCCTCTGGTGAGGCAGAAACTCACAAAGCAAGTTCAGTAAAGCAGCTCCCGTTGTTCACAGAGGGCCACAGGCCCTCTGGGGTTGTGGTGAGCAGGCCCTCAGGGCTGGGAGAGCTAGTGGGGGAAGGGAGAGTCCATCTGTCTGTGTGCCAGGAAGCTCCACAGCAGACAGACTTGGAAAGTGCAGGCTCCTGGGTCTACACCTTGGGGAAACCAAGTCGCTGGGCTACAGTTTCAGGGCACTGCGCTCTAGAAGGGCAGGAGCTGACTTAGTCAACTATTGTGTTCCTGGCCTGTTCTACAGTTATTTCAACACCACAAGGGAGGGAGGGGTGATCGAGGTTACTAGAGACCTGTGCTGTACTCTCTCCCACTGTTTTCCCTCAGGAGCACTTCCCTAGTAAATCCTATGTGTGAGAATCCCCATCACAAAGTCTATACCTCGGAGAAGTCAGTCAAAAAGCCTGCCATCTGATCTATTCCCAAATACCATGATTTAGCTCTAAAATTTTTCTTCTTAAACTGGGCGTGGCAGCACAGCCCATAATCCCAACACTCTCAGAAGCTGAAGCAGGAGGATCAGCAATTTGAGCCTAGCCTGGGAAACTTAGCCATTTAGGGAGACCTTGTTTCAAAATAAAATAATTAATAATAATAATAAACAAAAATTTTAAAAGAAAAAAATCAGGAAGGGGTTAGAATTCAGCTGGGTTCGATCTCTAGCACCACCTCCCTAAATCTCTCACCTCCAGGGCTCCTTCTAGGGCAGAGAACTCATGTGTGGACGCTGCAGTGCCCCCCAACTGGCCATCTGGGTTCTTTCCTGTCTCTCCTCTTCCCCCCATGCCTGACTCCAGGGCTGTCACTGAGGGGCAATCACCCCTCACACTGTGAGTCTTTCAGTCATCAGCCCCAGCTCTTCCTGTGCCCCCTCTTGCCAGAGCAGGGCTGGGCTGTGGTGGTCCCTGCAGTATCACCAGCCACATGCTGGTGAGGGTGACTTGGTCCACACACCCCGTAAGGAAGCGCCCTCTGTCTACTCTAAAGTTGGGGCCAGACCCGAGCGGAGGAGCAGGTACAGAGCAGCTGGGCTTCAGTTCACAGAGTGTATTGTGTTGTGTCCACTTCACTGGACTGCAGGACACCCAGAGGCATGGGTAGGCAGCCGGCTAAGGATGATGTCTGCAGAGTGCTCCTGTGGAGACTCTGCATGCAGAACTGGTGGGCGGAGCTCCGTGCAGGGCCGTCCAGAGGGGGCGCTAGCCAGCCCCTGGAGGGCCTGTGTGGAGGGCAGGGCCTGTGGAGAGTTTCCACTGTACTGTGTACTGTGTAGAGTACAATGGAAACCACTTGGGGCCTGCTGCTTGGCTGGGACGCTGAGCTGCTCTGGACTCTCCTGGTTTTCAGGTCTTCAGACCCACACCGGAGTCTACACCAATGGCTCGTCAGCTGTCGGGACTTTGAACTAACCCACTGGCTTGCTCAGGTTTCTTGCAGGCAGAGGATTGTGGGACCATCTTGAGACAGGATCACCAAGTTGCCCAAGCAAGAGCACCTACGCCAGGAGTCCTGGATAGGGGCTGGACAGCAACCTTGTTTGTCACAAGCCCCGGAGGAGGTGACACCCGTGTAGGTGTTCTTAGATCTGCAGCAGGATGTGGGAGACACACTCGTCCTACAGTGGGCAAAGTGACCCCACGAACCTAGCATCATCTTGGTGTTGCCAGGGAGGGATGGATTGAAGGTCATTTTAAATCATTGCCAAATTATTGTTGCTTTTAAATGTTAAAGACGGGCAACTCCAAAACTGAATTTTATTATAGGCCCCCATAACCATTTGACACTGGTGTCTTAGTTACTCTTCTCTCATTGTTGGGACAAATACTCGATACTCAAAATGAGGGAAAGAAAGGTTTATTTAGCTCACCTGAGGTTTCGAAACACTGGAGGAGAGGTTGGGGCGCTGCAGTGTCCAGGATGACCCTCTCCACAGCTCTGAGAAAGCACAAGCCAGTCAGTTTAAGTTTGCACCTCGCTGGCCCCGGCCCTTGGGCCCCGGCCCTTGGGCCCCGCCCTGATCCTCTGGCCGCACCCCTCCAGCCACTTGTTTCTCCGGTCACCTCTGCCCCATAACTTACATGAGGTTTTGAGGAGGACAACTAGATACAAACCATCACATTCCGCCCCTGGACCCCCAAAGTCTCATGCACATCTCTTTGTCCAAAAGGCATTCTAGTCCATCTCTAAGAGTTGCTAAAGTCCCAACAGTTTCAGCATTGCTGAAAAGTCCAAGTGCCAAATCTCCTCCAAGATCCAAGGCAAACTCCTAGCTGTGAGCCCCAGTACAAATAAAAAAGCTAAATACATCCAACATTCAAAGGCACAAGATAAACACTGCCATTCCAAAAGGTATACACAGAAGGATACAAACCACCGGGCCCAAAACGGGTCCAAAACCCAGCAGGGCAAACACTAAGTCCTGTAGTTCCATGTGGAACATCCGAAGCAATCTGTGGCAAACTGTGAGCTCCATGTGGCTCCACCCTTACGGCACTTCTGGGGGTTGTAGCTCCCACGGCTTCTCTCTTAGGCTGGCTTTGCTCCCTTTTTGCAGTTTCCCTTAGACGATCCACATTCCTGACTTGCCAAATTTCTGGGGTTTCACTGAATAGGCTTCTCACTCACAGCTTCATACACTCTCAGGGGCACACTGCTTGGCCTCCAAGGCCTTCTTCTGAAATTGAGGTGGAAGTCTTCCTAACCGCAGAACTCCTGCATTCTGCATGAACCTAAAACCAATGACACATGGATAGTGCCAAGGTCTGCTGCCAGCTGGAGCAGTGGCCAGGCTTTCCTCTCTTGGCTACAGGGGTTGAGTGGCTGGATCACTGAGCGCTCCAATCCTGATTCTAAGGAACAAATTCTTTATGCCGGTGCCATTCTGTAATCTGGAGTGGCTGCCACCTCCATGCTGGAACCTGGGGCTCTGCAGCTTCTGCCCCAGAACAAAGTCCCTCACCGTTGCAATTGCAGGCAGCAAAGGATGAGAACCTGCCACCTCCTGAGAGGCCCTCAGGACATCTTTTCTACTCTCCTGCTCCTCCTGGGCAATGGAGATCTCAGCTCTATCTTGCAGTACATAGCCTTCCTGGCACATTTTTTTCTGGCTAAACTCACAAAATTTTAAATCATTCTGCTGGCTCTTTGCTCTTCATTCTCAACATGTATTTGACTAAGAGCCCACAACAATAACCATGCCACTGCCCCAATATTTGACTGCTTTAAGACTTCCTTTGAAAGATTGATCAGTCCTCCATGTTTAATTTCAGTCTCAGACAAAGTCTCTGGACACAGGCAAAATTCAGACAAACTCTGCCAAGGCAAAACACAAATGATCTGGAGGCCAACAACCAATGCAGTCCTTCCCAGCAGACACCTTCCCAGCCTGTTTTTTATAGGTCGGCTCTCTATCAGTCTTCTGGTCTGAGCTCTGACCAGAACTTCCCCTACAGGACAGCCAAAGCTGTTCCAGCACTTCTCTTGTAGGCAACATCTCCAAATGTTTCCTATCTCTTCCAATAAACCATTTCCAGAAGGTGGTAATTCATATGGTCAGGTTTAACCACAGCAACGACCCCACTTCTCTGGTACCAAATTCTGTCTTAGTTACTCTTCTCTCATTGCTGGGACAAATACCTGACACTCAAAATGAGGGAAAGAAAGGTTTATTTAGCTCACAGTTACTTGAAGTTTCAAGACACTGGAGGAAAGGCTGAGGCGCTGCTGTGTTCAGCATGGCCCTCTCCACATTTCTGAGAAAGCACAGGCCAACCAGGCTGAGTAACGTGACAGGGGCAAAACCATTCATTTATATATACTAGATGGGTAAGACAATGATTGTGAGAAACATCAGGAGGTTTTTGAAACTAGCAGTTAAGGGGGAGGATTCTCACTCCGACTATATATGCTGATACCTGTGAACCAGGCAACTGCGCTGAATTAAAAAAAAATGTAATAGAAGGGTCACACTCCAAATGCCTGCCATTCTGGTCTTCTAAATATGTACTTCTTGTCATGACATGCCAGCTATTACTACACTGCCCTAAAGGGTAGTAGATGAAAAATAAGACAAAAAAATGTCACAAGACAGTTCTGCTACCACGCTACTGTGCTGTATATGGATGGATTTCTAAATATCTATGTAAATATATGTAAGTGTTCATTCCTATTTTAATTTTTTTTTCTTCATAGTCTGTACAGACTTAGTGTTTAGTATCTCCATACTTGATGGAAAATACATGCTCCATGTTATGCCTATGGTGTCTGATATTTAGACAAATAGTGTGGGTAAACTGAACTGCATATGTTGCAGGGTAATAATAAGCTTCTCTTCTGGAGGGTTAACAACCTAAGTTTGCAGATCAAAAATTGGAGAAAAAGAAAGGCTGCAAGGTCAGCCAACATTTTGGCTCTAGACTTTCAAGGTCAGTGAATACTCAGGACATAGGAGAATTTGTACTATAACATCATGGAACTCAGTAGTGCCCCAAATTTTCTGATTAAGGAGATTATGGGGCCACAGAGAAATGTGATCCATGATGTATAGTCACATGGAAAGAATATGTCATTTGTTCTCTTTTTCACTCTTCAAGTTAAAATACAAATAAATAGCCAGGCGTGGTGGCGCATGCCTGTAATCCCAGCACTCGGGAGGCTGAGGCAGGAGGATTGTTATGAGTTCGAGACCAGCCTAGGCTATAAAGTGAGCTTAAGGCCAGCCTGAACTGCATAGTGAGACCCTGTCTCAAAAAGACAAAAATAGCCGGGCGTGGTGGCGCATGCCTGTAATCCCAGCATTCGGGAGGCTGAGGCAGGAGGATTGTTGTGAGTTCGAGACCAGCCTAGGCTATAAAGTGAGTTTAAGGCAGCCTGAACTGCATAGTGAGACCCTGTCTCAAAAAGACAAAAAAAAAGACAAAAATAAATAAATAAATAAATAAAACAGTTCGCACCTCTCTGGCCCTGCCCCTCAGGCCCCGCCCTGGTCATCTGGCCCCGCCTCTCAAGTCATTTGTTCTTCCTCCAACTGCATCTGCCTCATAATTTACATGAGGTTTTGGGGGGACAACTAGACACAAACCATAACAACCCGTAACCCTGTTGCATTTCTCTTCTGGTTTTGTTATTGCTGCTAAAGACCAAATACACTCAAGATCACAACTTCTGTGTGAAAGGAGAGGTTGCACACTGCCCAGCTCCGATCTTTCCTTTCCCAAGAGTGAATTGTTCATGTGGAAGGCTGTGTAGTTTAGCAGGTGTGGTTTGGGGATAGGATGTGTGCTTGCTGGTGCATTGCCTCGGGTTCCAAGTCCTCAAAACGTCTTTATGAGCCAGGCATGGTGCCAGATGCCTATAATTCCAGCACTCAGGAGGCTGAGGCTGGAGGATCAGTGTGAGTCTGAGACCAGTCTGGGCTACAGAGCGAGCTCAAGGCCAGCCCAAGATTGTCTCAAAAAGACAAAAAAAAAAAAAAAAAGCTGTATGTTATCCTTTACTACTGTTAGAGAATTATAGTGAGGATTGAAAAGTACTCTGAATTTTCCTTGGGGACAGTAAAGAGGAACAAGCATTCTTCTTGTTATAAAAAAGTTTTTATGACAATCCTTCTGCCTCGGCCACCTGAGTGCTGGAATTGTAGGAGTGCGCCACCACACACAGCTCCTTGTCCAAAACTGGGCCTACGGGGCTGGCGGTGTGAAGGCTGCTGCCCAGACTTGGCATTGGGTTAACCTAGAGCCCATGGAATGCTCAGCTGGCTGGTGGTGCCACCCCACACCTTCTCTGTGCCTCTTATCACCTTTCCAGATGAACCCCCATCGTGTACACCCGTCCCAATCGTGCACATCTCATTACCAAGCGAGCTGGCCAAGCTGACCGCCTTTGCTCTTGACCTGTCTCTTTCAGTTTACTGTGCATAGGCCCCGATGGTACAAGGTGAAATTCACGCCAATTCGTGTACACCGCAAGAACTCCAGTGGGGTTTTGGGGGCTGGGCCTGGATCCCTGAGATCATGACTCGGTCTCCTGGACCCCTGTGGTTGGGGTGGGGGGCTGCAGTGGAGCAAGGGCTGACGTGGTGGCCCTCGTGACTCCGCCATCGTGGCTGTGGCTTCTCTGTGCGGCACCCAGCTGCAGTCACGTCTTCCCTCCATTTACCCTAAACAGCTTCTGGGAACCTCCTGAATCTGTGAGCCAAGGTTCTCCATCCACTCCAGGAAAGTCTCAGCTGAGATCTCTTCAGATGCTGTCCCTGCGCCATTTCCTAGCGCTTCGCCTCCTGAGGCTGCAGTGACTCCACGACCCACGCCGGGCGCCCCTGCCTCCCGCATCTTTTCTGAGTCTCTCGTCCTTTTGTTTCTGCATGCTTTGTTGTATTCGGTCTATTCTGGCCTAATTCCAGTTCACTAATTCTCTCCATAGCCACATATAATTAGCTAATCATCATGTTCCTACTTTCAGAATTAAGAATTTCACCAAATTCCTAATTTTAGTTCTAGATTTTGTTTGACTCTGTCAAGCCTCTGGTGTCATTTTTGCTGCCTCTATTTTGTTTTAAAAAAAAAAAAAAAAAAAAAAAAAAATTCAAGCAATAGCCTGAGTTTCCTTGAGCACAGCAGCATTATTATTTTATGGTCTTCCATTTTTATAGCACATTTTATACAGGATCTCTCTATTTCTCTGGGTTCTTGCTCAAAGCATTGTGAAAGCTTATGTGTTTATTTTTTTTTTTTTAATGTATTTGGTACAGAGTCTCACTGTGCAGCTCAGACTCATAATGATCCTGTTTTCAGACTCTGCAGCCCTGGGATTGCAGGCATGTGCCACCATGCCACAGTCTCTGTGGCCAGCTCAGTGCACCCAGGGGTGGGATCAGAATGGCATGTGGTGCTGGGGATTGAACCTGGTCCCTGCTCATCTAAGCAGGTGCTTAGTCTGCTGAGCTATCTCACCAGCCCTTTGTGTTTATTTTTGAATGTGTAGTTGACATCATGTTGAAGAATTAACTGTATTATGGAGATGGGAGGGGACCTGAGAATGGGGGGAGACAGAGGGTGAGGAGGAGAAGTGAAAATGATTAAAATGCAATATGTCAGTTCCTCAAGATGAGTGTAATTATTCTGTATCACAGACATATATATTAATAAGCTAAAAATGAAATATACTTGAGAGCCAAGGATGGTACAATTCCCTTTTAATGAGGATTTTCCTTTTGTTTTTGCTTTATTTAGGTGCCTGAGGCTAATAACCTGAAATCAGCTTTCTATAAGTTCAGTGCTTGAAAATTAAACTGACTGGCATTGACAACTACCATAGTTATTAAAAATTTAGCCAAGGAGTATCAGTAGATATTAAAAGAATAAGTGAAAATTTGAACATGCAAGATTATTCACAATCTCAAAATCTTCTCATGAAAACATGTATTAATTACAAAAAGGAAAAGCTTAATTTTCCAGGGAGAAGCCCACTAGATATTACCTTAACCGAGTAACCAAAGTAACAATCACAGCACAATGTCACATCACCAGTCACAGACAAATCTAAGCAGTGTCACCCAATCAGACATGAAGAGAGCATAACAAGTGTTTCTGGCCCAAAACACATCCGAATCAAATCAAAAGGAAACATCAAGGGGAACAGGGAGATACTTCAGTAGGATAAGTGCCTGCCTGGGTACTTATTCTCCTGAGGGTAGAGTTCAATCCTTGGCAAGCACAGGGTTCTGAGTTTAATACTTGGCAAGATCAGGGTCCTGAGTTCAATCCCTGGTACTGCAGAAGAAAGAAAAGAAGAAGGAGGAGGAGGAGGAGTAGAGGAGGAAGAAGAGGAAGAGGAAGGGGAGGAGGAGGAAGGGGAGGAGGAGGAAGAAGAGGAAGAGGAAGAAGAAGAAGAAGAAGAAGAAGAAGAAGAAGAAGAAGAAGAAGAAGAAGAAGAAGAAGAAGAAGAAGAAGAAGAAGAAGAGAATATCAGATACATCCCATTTCACAAAATAACTTACCTGGGGCTGTGGAGATAGCTCATCAACGTAAGTGCCTGCCTGGAAAACACAAGGTCCTGAGTTCAATCCCTGGTACTGAAAAAAAAAAAAAAAAAAAAAAAAAGAAAAAAAGAAGAAACAAAAATAACTTACCTGTATTCTGCAAGCATCAAGGTCAAGAAAATCAAGGGAAGATAAATAAACTATCATAGTTGAAGGAAACACAGCAAGCAAGTACAACCTGTGGCCTTGCATTGGACCCTATTGATGTAAAGGCCATGGCTGAGAAGCTGCCAAGGCCCAGATAGGCCTATCAAGGGAGAACTGCATGAGTGTTGATTTTCTGAGTTTGCTGTTGCACTGTGGCTATGCAGGAGAACGCCTTGGCTTATAGCAGATGCACTCTAAATTATTTCAGATAATAAAGCATCAGACTGGCAATTTATTCCCAATTGCATCTGAAGAAAAAAAATCTATTTGTCCTCCTGTTACAATTTTCTACAACAATGAAATCATTTGAAAATTAACTTTAACACCAAAGACTCAGAAGCAGAGAAATTGTTTTTTTTTTGTCAGCAAACTTAAATATTGACTATGAAGCAATAAGATAATATCTAATTGTAGGAGTTAAAAAGAAAGAGAACTGAGGGTAGCACTTGGTGGCAGAATACTTACATAACATGTGCGAGGGTGAGAGAGAAAGAAAGAGAGAGAGAGAGGACCACATAGTAGTCAATAGTCAATAGTTTGATGGGTTCTATAAAAATTAAAGGATTCTAAGACCCTCACTTGTTAAGAGACTTAAGATATTGATTAAATTCAGATAATTTAAGAATAAAAATGAAGCCGGGCATGGTGGCGTAGGCCTGTAATCCCAGCACTCAGGAGGCTGAGACAGGAGGATTGTTGTGAGTTCAAGACCAGCCTGAGCTACAAAGTGAGCTTAAGGCCAGCTGGAACTGCATAGTGAGACCCTGTCTCAAAAAGACCAAAAAAAAAAAAAAAAAAAAAAAAAAAAAAAAAAAAAAAAAAAAAAAAAAAAAAAAAAAAAAAAAAAAAAAAAAAAAAAAAAAAAAAAAAAAAAAAAAAAAAAAAAAAAAAAAAAAAAAAAAAAAAAAAAAAAAAAAAAAAAAAAAAAAAAAAAAAAAAAAAAAGAATAAAAATGAAAAATATCTAGGATTAGCACAGAAAGAATAAACAAATAGTGAAACACCAAAAATCAATCTAAAAGACAGCATGAAAAGGGAAAGGAAGGAAAGAATAAAATCATGAAAATCCAAAATAAGATGGTCACCTACTGTGTCCACCTACTGTGACGTATGTATTTAATATATAGCATAAGGGTTTTACCAACCATATTCTCTAAACATAATCCAGAGCAAGACAAGTAAGGCTAATGCAGAGACAGTCAACAAGAGCTTACCACTTTGAAAGTGGAAGACACAGTTCTACTTACACTTAGCAGGAGGAGGGGAGATTAAAAGATCAGTGTTGTACGATCTTGAAAATATTAGAAAGAGAATGTTTCACCTTAAACCTACGCTCATACACAACAAAATGATACGTCGGAAAAAATTTTCTTTACTTTCAAATGCTTTTACTATTAAAATAAGAAGAATTAAAAAACGCATCATTAAATAATGGGGGGATTTCTCAAGAGAAACCAAGCAGAGGGAACTGATACAAGTGAGCGATGTTGGTGGAGGAGTGGGTGGGGCCTTGGGCAGGTGGGGCACAGATGGGGACCAAGGGATCAGAGAGGTATTCGGAGCCACAACTGGACAGACTGTTGCTGATAGGCAGGAAGGTGACTGTAGAAACAGACAGACTGGGCTGCAGCATCTGCTGTAGAGGCCAGGGTTTGTTTTAGTGGTGTGAGTGTGCCTGTGCATGCATGCGTGCATGCGTGCGTGCGTGCGTGTGTGTGTGTGTGTGTGTACAAGAGTGCAACACCGCAGCCAGAGCTTTGAAATGACTCTAACAGTCATTGGTAATAAAGCGTAATCCTCTGGGTATGCTTATCCGAGGTCTGCAGTGTAGCTCCGCGACCATTAACTGGTCAGTGTAAGTCACCTAACCTAGCCCCAGGACCCTAAAAACAAGGCCGCCTGGGAATAAAACCCCACAATTACCTGGGTCCTGTGCGCGTGGGGCGCCCCCAAGTGGCCAATTATGGCAGAAGCCAAGCTCTCTATACCCACAGACAGGATTGTTAAAAAGGGAGCCCAAACTAGACTCCCTGAGGAGGTAGGGGGTGGGGGCCTGAGGTCGTCCCACTGCGGTCCCGCCCCGACTTGGCATGTGGCAATGAGCCCGCCCTAGCACGCATCCGGGAGTCCTGTTCCTCTGAGACCCTCTACTCTGCTGGTCCCTGGGACTCACGAGTGAGAACGTCCTTTCCTGGAGGAATGTGTGCAGCGGAACTTGAATGTCTATTGTGGGAGTTGAACATTCACCTAGTGATGGCGTATGGTTATGATACAGCAAAAGCAGGCAATCTGTGAAAGAGCCCGAAGGATATGCAGCATTTTAAGGTAAATAGAGACTAACAACAACTGTAGTACTTGGGGTGTCACTTCCACTTCTCAGTGCCCCCTTCTGCATTGGGAATGCTTCCCAGGACATATCTGAAAAGCGTCCTCTTGGCTACAGAATCAAAATCTCAGGGCTAGAGCTGGGCGTGGTGGCGCACGCCTGTAATCCCAGCACTCGGGAGGCTGAGGCAGGAGGATTGTGAGTTCGAGACCAGCCTGAGCTACAAAGTGAGCTTAAGGACAGCCTGAACTGCATAGTGAGACCCTGTCTCAAAAAGACAAAAAAAAAAAAAAAAAAAAAAAAAAAATCTCAGGGCTTCAACACATGAATTTGGGAGGAGACACACAAGCATTCCACCTGTGACCCTGGTTATTCCCCGAGCCTGTTTCCCATCAACAAAATACAGACTACACTGACATGGCCACAAGGCAGAGACCCCTAAAATGTTCTCCCAGATCTCTTGGGACTCAGTGACAACAGACTCACAGTGCTTTTGAAGGTTACCTTCTATAAAGTCACCTTAAAGCCTGAATTAGTAGACACAGAGCCAGGCTTCAAGGGAAATTCAGGGTTAGTTCCTGTGAATGGAGTTTGTTATCTTGTCAACGCACACTTTTCTCTATGTGATTGCCCATTTGTTAACTCTGAACAGAGGTCTGAAGGCAGCTGTCTCCCCCTTGTAGGGACTTCAAGTTCTTGGGGATACCAGACGGAATTCCTGCTTTCTGTACACTGAAGTAGAAGCCATTGTGAACAATGAAGTCACCAGCAAAAGGCAGGACAATGTGAATAAGAATGTAGCGCTAAACAGCCTTTGAGAGGACCTGGGTCTACAATAAAAGATGAAACCAGACAGGACAGCCTTGTTAGACCACAGCTTGGAGAGTCAATTTCCGGCAGGCAAGCAGCTTGATGTTCCGCTCAGGTCTGTGAAAGCGCCCTGGGTATTGACTAGGCTTTACAGAGATCTTATCAAGGAGGCAGATTTTTGAATCTGAGTCTGTGGTGAAGAGAGACCTTATCTGCACCCTGCTGGGCCCCAGGCGTCTCGCCCTGGTTGCACCCTGAGGGGCAGAACCTTACTGGCTTCTCCATTCAGCCCCCAGGAGCAGGCCTAACCCAGGCCCTGTGGGCCTTGGCTGAGCCATGGTGTAACTTCAATAGCTACCTTTCCTTTTCTCTTTATTTCTGTAGCGGGTGATCTTCAATCCTGGATCTCTACCCCTTGATTTCTTTTCTCTAATGAGAAAAGCAATTAAAAAAAAAAGCTGAAAGTTCACCTCTAGCACCTGTGCTCTGCTGCACTGAAGAGATAGAGGAGGAATATTTGTCCTCCCTCGCCCCAGAGGCAGGAGAGGGGGTGCCCTGGCCAGACCCCTGCCCCCTCCCCACCCCTGCCTGTGTTCAGCATTCACTGCTCTCTGGGGGGACTATGGCCAAAGCTGCTTCTGCAGAGCTCACTGTCCTGCCCTCAGGGGACCTGTCTCTGCCAACTCTTCAAGGCAGGATTAGATTCAAAATTTGTACCATCTGTCCAGAGCAAAAATACAGGTTCCCTTTTCAAAAGTACTTTTTAAAAATGATTTTTCAGTGCTAGAGATTAAACACAGCATCTTGTATCTACTAAGCAAGCTTCTTCCACTGCAATGCACCCTCATATCTATTTACCTATTTATCTTTTTTTATCTATTTCTTTGAGACAGATTTGCATGATGTTGTCTAGTCTGACCTACAACTTCTGATCCTCCTGCCTCAGCCTCCTGAGTGGTAACGGCTTTAAGATGTCATCTCACAAGGACTAGCTTGTGAACTCCATTTATGCCCACTTCCTCAGGCAGCATGTAATTCGCCAGCCACCCTTCTGAGGAACCAGTGTGAACTGGTGACTGGAATGCTCCCTCTACTGTACCCAGGGCCTATGGCCATACCACCCTGAATGTGCCTGATCTCATCGATTGCACCCAGGTTAAAAAACTAAATCCAAACTAACCAGAAGTACAGCGCTGCATTAGGCCTGCTGTAGGATCTTTCTGAATGGCGGGATTATGAGTGAGTTTTCCCCTTCTTTTTTACTTTACCATACTTTCCATTTTTATTCCGAGGGCATATTATTACATAGAGAATCAAGACTGAACGACAAAGATATTGGGGAAATAATAGGTACGAAGTGATGCTTAAGGTACTGTTTGTTGTCAGCTGGGTCAAGCTGGGCGTCTGGAGCAGCTGCTCGAAGTGCACATGGCTGGGTCTGCATTCTCCAGCGTGTACAGGGAAGTGTTGGGCATGGGGAAGTACAGGCCACACACCCGGCTGGCAAGCGGGGGAGCCAGGGTTCCTGTGGGGCTGTCAGACTGCAGCCCCCTCCCTGCCACATGCTCTGAGCTCCCAACTGCCCTTGTCACACTGTGTCCCCAGAGCATCCTGAGGAGGAAGGAGAGCACAGCACTGAGAATTCAGGATTTAGTTTCTAGATCACTCTGCCATGCAACAAGTACTTCTGGAGCGCCAGACCAGGTACACCATGGAGGGTGGAGGCATTTGCATGAAATGATCCCTAGAGGAAGCCCCCCCACACACACACCCGTCACCCAGATGTCAGGACATTGTGACTGCAGTGAGCACATGGGACCAAGCAGGGGTGGGAGCAGAGGGATGTACAATGGGAAAGGGTAGGACGAGAAGGTGTGAAGGTGCACTGCCTGGGTCACAATCAAGTACAGTAGAAAGTTTGAGTCAACAAATTTGGGATTCAGTCACAGAGACCTGTAATGCTCTTCATTCTGCTGTACAGTCAGTCCCAGACTTACGAACATCAAGTTGCGAGCTTTCGCAGGTGTGCTACATAAGACTCACTTTGTTGCCTCGCCAACAAATCTGACTTACAGACAGTTCCTCCAGAATGGAAGTTGTTCGTAAGTTGTCTGTCGGAGGCACGAAAGTAGGTGTGGTGGGGAAGTCGGAGTGTGGGGAAGGTAGCTCTTCTGCAGACTTGGCTCTGAAAGGGCTTGAAGCTAGAATGGATGGTGAGGATGCATCTGTCACAGAGACACCATGTAGAAGAGGAGAGGTTTCATGTGGCTCACAGCTTCAGAGAATTCAGTCCCAGGTTGGCTGGCTCCACCACAGGACCACGCTGGTGAGAGGGTGGGAGAGGGTGGGAAGGTGTGGTGGTGCACAGACAGCTGAGAGGCTGAACAGGGGAGCAGCTCCAGCCAGGTGGGGATGCGGGACCAGGCACAGACCCCAAGACTCTGCCTCCATGACCTCCCCAAACATCCCTAGAATTGTGCCCACCAGCCGCCCCCCAGAGGATCCCAAAGCCAGTTAGGCTGATATCCCATCTTAGTCACCACCCAAGAAAAAGGTCAGTTTCATTTCTGGTTTTGTTTGGTTTTAATGGTTTTGCTTTTAATTTGAGGTAGTGGCAGGGGAGAGACTGGAAATATGGGTGCAGCCGGGTCAGCAGGCAGCAGGAGAAGTTTTGATGAGCAGGCAGAGGTGGGGGCTGCTCTGACAGAACCTGTAGTCAGCAACGCAGTGACCCCCTTAAATTGATGCTCTGCACAAAGGCACTTACAGATGTGTAGGAGCTGCTTTAGCTGTCACAATAACTGTGTTTGGCACTTGGCAGGGCCAGAACAGCCGGTAGCCCTGTATCCAGGGTAGCCCTGTATGACCAAATCTCCTGCATCCTGGCCACATTTCCAATATTCTACAGGATGCTTATCAGGCGCAAATTGATTGGCCAAGGATTTGCACCTAGAACCCAGCTCTATTTTCCTCATAAACTCACAATTGCTTTTAGTGCATAGCCATGATCAGTGATTCTTAGGGAAGCACCCCAAAATCACAGCACTGTGTCCTTTTCTTTGAATGATAGTTGGATTCCTGGACATCAAGTGTCACATTCCATTTGCCTGGTGGCTCTGGAGTTTCCACATGCATCACCTTATTGATGTGTCCCAGGGGTGTATGAGCACACAAGAGATTAAAAGAGAAATGATTCACTTAAACTTAAATAGTTGTGCTTGTACATTTTTGACAAAGTCAGCGTTACATATGTACGTGGGGAAAAGTTTTTTTTTTTTTTTTGCTTTTTTCTATTTTTTTGGTGCAGGGTCTCACTATGCATGCAGCCCACATTCATAGTGATCTTGCTTTTTGCCTCCCATGTGCTGGGATTACAGGCACGCGCCACCACGCCCGGATTGCATCGCCGGCTCAGCGCACCCGAAGGCGGGGCTGGCATGGCTTGGGGAACCAAGGATCGAACACTGGTCCCTGCGCTTACCTAAGCAAGCGCTTAGTCCGCTGAGCTATACCGCCGGCCCTAAGCTGTTTTTTTGAATCTTTTTTTTTTTTTTTCTTTTTGCGGAACTGGGGATTGAACTCAAGCCCTTGAGCTTACCAGCGAAGTGCTTATTGCACTGAGCCATCTCCCCAGCCCTGGGAAAAGAGTTTTTAGAAAGTTGAGGGCCGGGGAGATGGCTCAGTGGAATAAGCGTGTCCCTGGCAAGCTCAAGGGCCTGAGTTCAATCCCTGGTTCCACAAAAGAAAAAAAAAGAAAGAAAGTTGAGTCCTCTTTAGGTTGCATGATGATGACATGGTGTTGGGATTTAGATTTTGGATGCCCCTCTAGGCCTCTTGTATTTGGCTTTTTTGTTTGTGGTACTGGGGATTGAACTCAGGACCTTAGGCTTGCCAGTCAGGCACTTATGCCACTGAGCTATCCTCCAAGCTGATCATGGGGTGATGTGCTTGGCTGTGGATTAATGCACTGTTGAGTTTGGAGCTGACTTGCTGTTAGGAGTAGGAGCTGGTTGGATGTGGCCTGGAAGCTGCATCTCCATCCCCAGCTCCTCTCATCTCCCTCTACTTCCCCAGTGCCATGATAGGAGCCACTTTGCCCTACCAGGCCATTCTACCATGCCCTTGTTCTGTTTGAAGCTACCAACCACGGGGCTGGAACTCAACGATCAGGATGCAAAGATTAAGGAGGCACTCAACATATTTTTAAGGCCAGCTCTGCATTTGCAAGACAAAGTGAAAGCTTCCTTAAAGCATAAAGAACAATCACATTTACATGAAATTCTAGGGCTGGAGGTGTGGCTCTGTGGTGGAATACTTGCCTGTTATACAAGGCCCTGGTTTGATCTCCAGAACACAGACAGACAGACAGAAAGACAGACAGAAGATAAAAATGCTGACATTCCAGAAAGCACATAATCTAATATATGATGACAAAAAGCATTGATGGTTGCCTGGGACAGAAGGGGGATTGGTGAAAGGGGTGGTTATGCAAGCCTATATTTGTCAGACCTCATTGATGTGCACACTTTTAAGATAGGTGCATTTCTAATATGAAATTATATATCCATAAATTTTATAAAAATCTTATGTATTCACCATTCTTCAATAATAAGCCCAGACATCACGTAATCTGATGCTCACATTCATCAACTCTAAATGAAAATATGGAAAAACTTGCTTGATTGGATTGTCAACAAGGTCAAGAAAGAGCTATGAGGAAACATAAAATGCAAATGGTCCCAGATGTGGTGCGTTGCTCCAGGTACTCAGGAGGCTGAGGCAGAAGAATCACAAGTTCAAAACCTGTGTGGAGGGCCAGCCAAACAGCTCAGTGAATTAAAGCACCTTCAAGCAGGCTCAGGGACTGGGGGTTTGATCCCGGGGTGCGCTGATGGGTGCGGTGGTGCGCGCCTATAATCCCAGGTGTTGGGAGGCTGTAAACAGGCTGATCGCTACAAGTCTAATCTAGTAGTGAGACCCTGAACACCCTGTAAACCCTTCCCTAAAAATACAAAAAGAAAGAAAGAAAGAAACCTGTGTAGACAATTTACCAATAGTCTTTCAAAATGAAGTTGTGTAAAAAGACTAAGGTTTTAGAACACTTGCCTAGCATATATTAGGCCTGAGTTCAATCCTCATTATAAAAACATGGCAAATATTAGTTACAATTAGTTTTTATAAATGCAGGAGAATATAACATGCTACTACATGAATTCTTTTGTCTTTTTGAAACAGGGTCTTGCTATGAAGCTCAGGCTGGCCTTGCACTCACAACAATCCTCCTACCTCAGCCTCCCAAGTGCTGGGATTACAAGTGTGCACCACCGCATCTGGCTTAGCATGAATTTTTTTCTCTCCTGCGAAATTCATGTGGAAAATTAATCCCCGGGGCCACATATTAAGAATTGTGGCCAATAGGAGGCGCTATGGTTTGGGCTTTAAGCATCTGTCCCAGGGTTTCTGAGTTGAAGTTTAATCACATGACCAGAGGGTGGGAACTTAATCTGCCTGGTGTTTATAGGCCCTTGGCAGGTGATTAGGATTAAATGAGATTAAGGAAATGACTTCATAACAAGAGACCAAAGGAAGACACATTTGTGCTGCCTGTCGCCTGCTATGTGACACTCTGCACAATCTTGGAACATTGCCAGTAAGAGAGTTGTCACAGATATGGGTCCTTTATCTTGGGCAAGAATTATGAGCCAAAATGAAGCTCTTAGGTTTATAAAGTTAGCCTACTTCAGGTATTTTGTTACAGTGATGAATGAATAAATATAAGAGACCATTCAGGCAAAGCCCTTATGAGTGGAATGAGACGCCCTTATAAGAGGCCCTAATAGCAGTTCTTTCCCTCACCTGCTGCCATGTGAAGAGGCACACAGCCTTCATTCTCTCTGGAGGAGGCACCAGCAGCCTCACCGGGCCACTGTTGCACACTGACCTTGGACTTCTCAGCCTCCAGGGGTGGGAGAAGCCAGCATCAGGTCTTTATAATTCTGCCTCAGGGCTGGGGAGATAGCTCAGGGGCTCAAGCACCTGCCTGGCAAGTGCAAGGTCCGAATTTCAATCCCTGGTACTGCAATTAATTAATTAATTTCCTGCCTTATATATTGCTCAAAAATTCCCATCTCACTTCCCTGGCAAGTGCAAGGGCCTGAGTTCAATTCCCAGTTCCACCAGAAAAAAAAAAAAAAAAAAAAAAAATCCCATCTCAGGCTCCCTTCTTAGAGAATCTGACCAGAAAGCCCCACTTCAAAGAACAGGAGGAGGAGCAGGAAGAAGTAGCAGTCTAAAGAGGGGGTACGTCAAGGGAAAGGGGTGATTGCTGGTCATGGAGGCTCTGGTGGGTGATGCTTCCCGAATCCCTCCACTCACCATGTATCTTTTCTCTTTCTGGGTCCCCTGTTCCTTGTAAGATAAAATCCATAGTCCTGGGTCTGCAGAGATAGCTCAGAGGCATAAGCACCTACCTGGCAAGCACAAGATCCGGAGTTCGATCTCCTGCTCTGCATGCGACCCTGTGGGCCAACACCCAGAACTGAGTGTGGTAGTGCACAACCAGAACCCCAGCATTCGGGAGGTTGAGGTAGGAGTATCACTATGAATTCAAGATCAGCCTGGGGGCTATAAGGCCAGAGCGAACCGCATAGTGAGACCATCTCAAAAAAAAAAAAAAAAAAAAAAAAAAAAAAAAAAAAAAAAATCCGCAGTCCTCATATTGTCACTTTTAGGGCCCTATACAACATCATTAGCCTTCCCTGCTCAGCTTCCCCTGAATGTCACGGCCTTCTCCTCCTGCTCTAACCCCATCAAACCTCAAGGTCATTTAACTAACTCCTCCTGGAGCCCTCCCTAACAGCTCCATGTCACCTCACACCCATTTGATCATGGGCTGAAGCTCCAAAGTTGTAAGCAAAACAAGTCTTTTTCATCATAAATTAATTAGCCCAGTATTTTATTACAGTAATGGAAAGCTGACTAACATATGTGGTACCCTTATACAAAAAAGAAGAAGGCATGGCCTATATATAGTCCCAGCACTCCAGGAGGCTGAGGCAAGAGGATTGCAAGTTCAAGACCAGAACTGGGAAATAGAGCAACCTATAGTGATCTTGTCTCAAAATAAAAATATAAGAAAGGGTCTGAGGGTGTAGGTCAGTGCAAAGGGCCTGAGTTCAATCCCAAATATCAAGAGAGAGAGAGATGAGAGAGAGAGAGACAGAGAGAGAGAGAGAGAGAGAGGAAGGAGGCAACTTCACACACAAACACACAAAAGGATGAAGGGGCAAATGCAGAGAAATGGAAAGGCAGGTCACATGAGAAAGGAGGCCAAGTGACAGGGCCACAAACCAAGGAATTCAAAGGATCTCTGACAATGCTCAGAAGATGGAACAGGCAGGGACAGGGCAGCCCAGGGCCTTTCCTGGGACCATAGCCTGCTGAGCTCATGACCTCTGACTTCTGGCCTCTAGGACTGTGAGAGAATATATTACAGTAGTTTAAGGTCCCTAGTTCATGGCACTTATTACAGCAGTCCTGCAAACTGGTGCCCAAGCCACAGAAATAGCTCAGCAGGCTAAGTAGCTGCCTGGAAAGCACAAGGTTTGATCCCAGGTACTGCGTGCTGCTAGGGCCCCTGGGCAGGCACTGAAACCAGGTGTGGTGGCACATGCCTGTAATCCCAGTGCTGGGGAGGCTGAGACAGGAGGATCACTATGAGTCTGAGCTGCATTTGAGACCCTGTACCAAATACATAAAATAAACATGATATACCCTTTAAACAGATTTAAATGGGGCTGGGCATGGTGGGGAGGAAAGATGCTTCCTGGTGCCAGCTAGCCAGCTCATTGAGCAAACCAGTCAGCCTTTAGGGGCCTCCTGCCACCCTCATAGCCACCAAGGTGCCAGGATGCCTGCTTGGCAGAGAGGAGTTGACTCACAGCATGCTGAGGTCAAAGCCAATACCCTCGGCATTTCCCTCCCAAACAGCCTGGCCCTTCTTGGTGGTCCTCCCAAAGGCCCCACAGTACTCTCCACATTTGGATTCAGTTCATTGATTGGTACAAATCTATGATCTCAAGGCTCACACAAGAACCTCTAGATCTCGTTAAAGTCTTGCCAGACACAAAGCCCGTGCCACGCCGGAAGCATCCCCTTCTGCCTTGCTAAGACTGTGTTCCCCTCCCCCAGCCCGGTGGTCAATACATCTCTGGCTTCTTTTTGCCATTCATTTACACTGTTTCCCCATGAGCTTAAACTTCAGGTCTAGTCTGCCCAAGGTAATCTGCCAGCTGGGAGTCTTCCATCCACCTCTGGGCCTGGGGCCCAGTTGCCCCAGGACATGGGCAAGCCAATTCGCCACGCCAGCAATCTCAGATGATGCCCACAGCAAGGAAACTTCACAGGCAGCCGCGCTCATTAGCATTCCGGGCACAGCTCCTCTCGGGGTGTGCACAAGTCTCCATCTAAAGTCTGTCTTTCAATCAAATCATTCGTGCCCAGAGAGAATGCAAATGGATTTGAAATTCACAGCCAAGTTAGAAGTCACACTTTTCTTATTTCAATCTGTATTGACTCTACTTCCTTCGGAGATATCAGTGATTCAGATTTGACGCCTATCTTTTCCCCCTTGTTTTATTTTTAAAGCTAATAATGCCTTTTTGTTTGGTTTTGTTTGCCTGTGTGTGCTAGGGATGGAACCCAGGGCCTTGAGCATGCTGAGCCAGCACCGTGGGTACCACTGAGCTATGTTTCCAGCCCAATACATTTTGCTCACAGCCCACAGTGTTCCCAGAGCCAGGCCTGGTGGCACGTGTCCATAATCCTGGTACCTTGGGAGGCAGAGGCAGGAAGAGTACAAGTTTGAGTTCAGCCTGGGCAATTTAGTGACCTAGCAAGACCCAGGCTCAGAATTTTACAAAAAGGATGGACTCCCCCTCCCCCCAAAAAAAGGGTCAGCCAAATAGCTCAGCGAATTAAAGTGCCTTCTAAGGCAGACACAGCGGCCAGCTGGGTTGGATCCCTGGCACGGCAGTGCTGCCCCGCCCCTGGGCGTGCTGAAACAGCGATTGAGACTGGGCCTGGTGGCGCATGCCAGTAATCCCAGATCTTGGGAGGCTGAACGCAGGTGGATCACTATGAATCCAGTCTATGTAGTGAGATCCTGAACACCGTGTAGATTCTGTAGATTCTGTCCTAAAATAAAAAAATAAAAAGGGAGGGGTATGGGGGTAGAGATGTAGCTCAATGTAAAGGCCCTGGATTCAATCTTTAGTGCCTCCCTCCAGGGAAGGAAAGAACAAAGGAAGGAAAGAAGGAAGGAAGGGAGGGGGAGAGGGAGGGAGGGAGGGAAGAAAGAAGGAAGGAAAGAAGGAAGGAAGGAAGGAAGGTTAGATCTGCTGGCCTGCATTGCCGGCCCTGCCCCTGCCCCCTGGGGCACCCTGAGATGGTGACAGAGGCTGGGCACAGTGGCACACACCTACGTTTGAGAGGCTATAAACAGGAGAATCACTACAAGTCCTATCTAGTAGTGAGACCCTGAACACCCTTGTAGACCCTTCCCTAAAATGCAGAGGGAAAAAAAGGAAGGAAGGAAAGAAAGAAGAGAGGGAGGGAGGAAGGGAGAGAGGGAGGGAGGGAGGAAAAAAAAGAAAGAAAAAAAGTAAGCTTTCCCAGAAGCTGAGACATCCTCGTTTTCTAAATGAGGCTCACACAACTGAGAACCCCTGCTTCCGTGCCCCTCAGGCTCCATCTGTAATTCAGCGCTTCCTCCCCTATATTTTTCTTCCTAAAGCTAAGGAGTGAAGCTGTAGTGAAAGAGCTTCTCGAGTCCTCTTTTGACTATAATCTGCTTTGGAAAGCTGGTCAGAATTTAAGGACCAAAGGATTCCCCCACATCAAAATCTAGTCAAACAATCCAAGGAAAATCCATCTGGTCTCCCTAACACCAGGCCTGCGGCAAGGGAATTCCCCTGGTGCTGTCTGTCCTCTCTCCTGGTGTTCTACAAGACACACAGCCTGCACCATGCCAGCCCTCGGGGGGCCTAGTGTGGACCACCTCAGACCACCTCAGACCACCTCAGACCACCTCAGACCACCTCAGACCACCTCAGACCACCGAGTTCACGCTGCATACCTGCACCCACTCACCTTGCTCTCGGGAGAGGCAGAGGCTCAAGAGGGCTGGGCTTCCCCAGCTCTACTGTCAAGCAGCTATGAGCTAAGGACCCTTCCAAAAACACCGTATGTTAAAGCTCTAACCCCCAGCAAGTCAGAATGGGACTGTTTGAAGACTTAACTAAGTTAAATGACACCATTAGGGTAAGAATCTGGCAGTGGTTCTCTTCGGGGTACATTGTAGAAATACCTGTACATGACATATATTACTTCTTTTTTCCGCATTCTCCTCCCCATCCTTCAGCCCCTCTTCCTCTCCTTATTGACAAAACTTTGTGTCTATTTTTTCCCTTCTATTCTCCTTTTTTTTTTTTTTTTGTCTCTTCCTTCCTTCCCCCTCCTCTTTTCCTTGTTCCCCTTCTCACTTGAACATTTTCTTCTGATGAGTGCTCTTGTAAGAGGAGGAGACATGATCCCACAAAGGCCCGGGAGGCGTCACCAGTGATGACCATAGGAGGACACAGGGAGGCGGTGGCCATCTGAAAGCAAAGGGAGAGAGCACAAAGAAGAAACGGCACCCACCAGCACCTTAGTTTTAGACACCCAACCTTCAGAGCTATGGGAACATAACTATCAGTTGTACAAGGCACTCAGTCTGGCAGGGTGTAGTGGCAGCCGGAAGTGACTAACACACTCCCTTCCATAGGGTCAGTTCCCCACCTGCCCCAGGGACAGGGTCTTCCCTCTCTGTCTCACAGAGTCCATGTGGAGGGTTTGTCAACCTAACGACGCGAAGCACTTGGGAAGTCACTGGGGAGAGGTGAAGAGTACCGTGTCGTGGCGCTGGGGGAGAGTTGGGGTCAGGCCCTGCCACAGCACCTGCTGCTGGTTTGAAACGAGTCCTTGTGTTGGTTATTTTTCTCATTGCTGAGCCAAAATATCCAATTTCCACAAGTTAAAAGAGGAAAAGTTAAAATAAAACAGGAAGCTGGGTGTGGTGGCGCATGCCTGTAATCCCAGCACTCGGGAGGCAGAGGCAGGAGGATTGTTGGTGAGTTCGAGACCAGCCTGAGCTACAAAGTGAGCTTAGGCCAGCCTGAACTGCAGTGAGACCCTGTCTCAAAAAGACAAAAAAAAAATAAAATAAAATAAAACAGGAAAAGTTTATTTTAGCTCACAGGCTTGTTTTTTTGCTTGTTTGTTTTCTGTGTTTTTAGGGAAGGGTCTGTAGGGTGCTCAGGGTCTCACTACTAGATAGGACCCAGTGATCTGTCTGTTTGCAGCCTCCTAAGAGCTGGAATTACAGGTGCACACCACAATACCCAGTCTCATAATTTTCATCTTTTGGGAAAAATTACACTACAGGAAAACATTTATCTATATAAAAAATCCATACTATATTAGTAAGAGAAAAAGCCTGAAAACAGAACCACATATACAAAATACATACTTTTGTAACCCTATCTGTATCTATCTGAAGATATACATTTAAAAATCTAGAAAAAGATATCAAAATGCTATTATTAAATAAATGAGTGACGATGAACTTGAGGGCTTTTTTTTTTTTTTTTTTGAGATTTTCAACATGGAAATCAACAGTTTAAACGATTTTTACCATGATCCTTTGCATGCGAAAGAATGTTTGTAGTACAAATGTATAGAAAAAAAGTGAATGAGCCGGGCGTGGTGGTGCAGGCCTGTAATCCCAGCACTTGGGAGGCTGAGGCAGGAGGATTGTTGTGAGTTCGAGACCAGCCTGAGCTACAAAGTGAGCTTAAGGCCAGCCTGAACTACACAGTGAGACCCTGTCTCAAAAAGACAAAAAAAAAAAAAAAAAAAAAAAAATGAATAGACATACTCCAAAATGCCAGTTCAGTAGTAGTAATACCAAAGTGGTAGGATTTCATAGGATTTTTATTTTCTTCTTAATATTTTTTCTGTACTCTTAGGTTTTTTTTTTAATAATAAACATACTTTTAATAAATTATAGAAATAAATAAAGATAATTTATTTGGGAAAAAATAAAAGCAATGCTTCCACTCCCGCCTTCCTCTGCAAACAACTCTCACGTGACCTAAATTTGAGAATGTTGTCACAGGATGTCGCAATATTTTTTATTTTAAAGAGAATTTTTAAAAACAATAAAAATGATTCCCAATTCCAGAACAAGATGAAAAGAAATTAACAGTGGTTATTATATTGCATACTACTGTCTTCAGAGTAGTTCCTCAGATTACCAGACACAGGCATGGCATGTTAAACTGACCAAACAATACAGGCAGTGATTGTCCCTTTCAATGAACTTGCAGAAATCAGTCACACAATTATCTTAGCTTTTGTCTCTCACATCCTTTCTTTTTTCCTTTCCCCTGTCCCAGTGGTTCTTTCCTTTTGAGTAGTTTCTTTCCCTTTCTCAATGTACCTTTTAGATCTTATTTACTCTTTTCTTACAGTAGAGAGACACATGTGAGGTTTACACATGTGAATCTGATTTATTTCATTTAGGAGTATGATCTCTAGTTGCACCCATTTACCCACAAAAGCCTCAAGTTTATCCTTTCTAGCTGAGTGGCCCTCCATTATAGAAGACTACCACATTTTTAAATTCATTTCTCTGTTGATGGTAATTGGGGTTGTTTCCAAGATTTAGCTCTGACAAATTCTGCTGTTGCAAACATGGGTACACATATATTGATCGCTGTGGTATGTTTTTCAATTCTTCTGGGCAAATATCCGAAAGGGAAATAGCTGGATCAAGTGGGACCTTTAATCCCAGTTCTTTGAGGAATCTCCTCTGATTTCCACAGCAGTTTCACCAGTCAGTACGCCCACCAACAGTGGAGGTTAGGGCTGGGGAGATGGCTCAGTGGAATAAGTGCTTCCCTGGCAAGCACAAGGGCCTGAGTTCAATCCCTGGTTCTGCAAAAAAAAAAAAAAAAAAAAAAAAACAGTGGAGGTTTCCTTTTCCCCCACAGCCCCACCAGCTTTCCCCTATCCCATGTTGCTGGTTGATTTTTTTTTTTTTATGATAACCATTCTTTCTGGGGTGAGATAAAATCTCAGTGCTGTTTTAATTTATATTTCTTCATCTGAGAAGTGTATATTCATCTCAGAAACCCATTTTTTAAATGGGTCTTTGAATTTTGGGGGCCTGATTTTTTAAAAAATTCTTTTTATGTTCTAGGTAGAAATCCATTGTCTGAGGGACAGTTGACTAAAATCTTTTCCCAATTCGTGGGTGGATGTTGCAGTATGCAAGCCCCCACTCTCTCCATTTCTACCTGTTCCTACTACTTCTTTTTTTTTTTAATTTCTGTTCCTACTATTTCAATGAAAACAGCACATTTTCCAACTCACCTGTTCATTTTATTTTGTTTTGTTTTTTGAAACAAGGTCTCTCTATGTAATTCAGGCTGATCTGCAACTCACTGTGTACTAAAGGCTAGCCTTGAACTCAGCACAATCCTCCTATGTTGGCCTGCCTAGTGCTGAGGTTTTAGGCAAGTGCCACTCCTGGCTTCAGCTGTTCTTTAGTTCATTCATTAATCAAAGACTTTTCATTTTCTTGGAATTTAGTATCATTATGCATTTGTGATGTAGGGACAACTTTAATGGGGTTTAGAAGAGAACCAATTATTCTGTCACTTAAACATGCCTAAAGTTGGAGTAACGTGGCACTAAGAACCCACATTTATAGTGGAACAGAAAAAACAGGCCCCATACACTGTCCCCAGTTTATGGTCTAGGACATCGGTCCCTTGCTGGGGTAGCCACACCTGCACCAAACTGAGAACACACACAAAAAGGCAAAATAAGGTGCAACTGTCAAGAAATTTAGGTCAGCCCACAGCCAGGTACAACCCTGAGGTGACCTTGGTTTGTTATCCATCACTGTGAGAAAAAATGTAAACATGGATGAGAGAGGCTTGGAGGAGACAGGGTGGAAAGTGGCAGGAATGTGGGGGACCCCTTGAGGGTGATGGTAGTGGTAGCAGAGCCTCAATTCGTTTCCTGAGCTGCCATGACAAATTCTAGAGGCTGAGTGGCTTCAAACATCTGCTCAGAGGTGGCAGTGGCACCCACAGTTCTGGAGCGGACAACGCGGTGGCACCTGGAGAACCCAGCGCCGCCAGCCTGGGAGCTGATCCAGCTGTCAGGGAGCGAACTGTCACGGGCTGTGCAGACCGACGTCCTGTGCTTCATGCGTGGCTGTGGCAAGCTGCTGCCCGGCACCCGGAGCTCAGCATCACCTGGCCAAAGGCCACTGTGGAGAACCCAGTGGGTGGAAGGCCCCAGGCAAGTGCAGCTGCACCGCACCAGGAGAACAGTGCTGAAGTTGCACATCTACAGGGACCCATCTAGTAAAAAAAAGCAAAATGGAAAACTACCACCAGCACACCTCCAAGAGAGCCTCAGAAGTGGCTCTTACCAAAGCCCAGGGTGGCCGGGGAAGCTTCCAGGCATACAGCTGTCGCCTATGCTACTCTTCGTACCTACAGCAGACTCTTCTACCCAGCCCATGGTGTTGGGGTCAACCAGGGCTCTGCAACAGGCACCGTGCACCTGGTGGCCCTGTCCATGGGCACCTGGGCCCTCGGCCTAGATTCCAGGTGTGCTCTCTGAAGGAGTGCCTGCCTCTCCAGAAAATCCTGCTGTTGAGCTGCTTGGTACAGATGTCCAGGTGATTTGGGGGGGAGTCCCTCTAATCCTTCCCAGGAGCTAGGGATCCCATGTCAAAGGAACTGAATTTCATCCATCATTGTGCAGACAGATCTGCCCCCATGCCTCCCAGCACTCGGTCCCCTCCACTCCATGGTTTGCCCCTGGCTTCTCCACATCACCTTGTTCTCAAATCAACCTGTCCTTTGATTCACAAGTGTCCCTTCCATTAGTGTCCACATTCAGACACTGCCTGGTTGTAAAGCAATGTCATCCAAATAGACACTTCATCTACACTCTCTCCAGCCAAGTGGGGTCTCCAAGGAGATCCAGACTAGAGAGATGTCAGGGTCCCCAGGCCCCCAGGTGCAGATGGACCAAGCCAGGATGTGGGTGGGGACATTTTTAATAGCATCCACTCCTCAGACAGCATTCCCACAGACAATATTATAAACAGGAGTTTAGTAGCAGAGACTGTGGCTCATGGTTTGTTACCTCAGAACAGCACCAAGTCTCTAAAACTGAAGATAGTGCGAAATATGTTTCCACCTTGAACTTCAGGGCACAGAAGAGATGCTTTCCTTGGATAATCAGACCCAAACCATGGATCTACTAAGCAACTCAGAAGACCTCTTGTCAAGCAATCTTGCCTGCCAGACTTTGGACAGCTGTGACCTTTTGTCTGACACCAATCCCAGGCCTGGCATCCAACCCCACCCCAAACCCCAGCGTTGATTTCAATATTGAAGAGTTCTTCTCTTCCTCCAACCTCCAGATTCAAGAGCCAGTCCTGGGAGTCTTGGAAATAGAGGACTAAACAGACTTCTTCACAGACTCTTCCACTCCCACCTACGGGTGCAGAGGAAGCACCTTGTACCTTAGGGCTCAAGATGACCCAGACAGACCCAGACAGACTTAAACTTCCTGACTTCAGTCCTCATCTGTCCCTGGGAAGCATCCTGAAACAAGCTCTTCCATGAGCACCAATTCATCCAAGATGAAGACCCAGGTCAAAGGGCTAGAACTCTGCTGCCTAAACCACCCCCACTCTGGAGAGCAAAGCACAAGCTCTGACATGCAGACCACCAGCTCAGCTCTGGAGGCCCTGGGTGGGGGTGCTTGTTCTTCACCAGCAATAAAGTGTAGATGGCCGCAGACAGCCTCCCACTGGTCGATTTGGCCTAGAACACCATGGAGCCTCAGTTCAACCTTGCAGAAGCCCAGATGTGTGAACAGCTGCCCAGCTTCTCAAGACCAAGCCCACGTGGGTGGCATTTTCCATTTCTTCCCAGACTTAAAAAAAAATGGGCAACAGGGATGACAGTGTTAACTCTGTTGAGTGTGGTCAGTGACATAATTGCTTAGGTTCTTGTTATTTTTTTTTTCCATTCTGTACTTGGTACTTGTAAACAAACACAATTCATGCATAAATGTGAGTGTATTAGAAAGTATAAGGTGCTGATCTAAAAATAAGTAAATAAATAATAACATCTACAGCTTTACCGTACTGGAGGCCAGAAGTCCAGAATCAAGATGGAAGCAGGTTCATTCCTCCTGAGAGGTAGGAGGAGTGGCTGGCTCCACCTGTCTCTCCTACCTCCTGCTGGTTTGTTGGCTTTCACTGACGTTTCTTGGGGTGTTCGGAGACCAACTCAGTCTCTACATTCCCCTGCATATGACTGTCTCCCTTTGTGTCTATTTCTGTCCTTATAAAAAATTTTCCCTTTTTGTAAAGACATAGGCATATTGGATTCAGGTCCACTCTTGGGGCCCCTTGTCAACTTCATTCCATATCTGAAGACCCTACAGTTATTCTCTGTACCCATGAGTTCTACACCTATGGATTCCATCAACTGCAGATCAGAACTATTTGAAAAAATATAGTGCATTGATATTGGACATTTTCAGACTTTTTCCTTGTTGTTCCCTAAGTAATGCAGCATAAGAACTACTTATATAGCATTTATATCATATAGGGTAAGGTAGGTAATCTGGAAAGGATCTAAAGTATGTGTGAGGCTATGTACAGGTTATTTACAAATACTACCTCACTTTACGTAAGGGGTTTGAGACCAGCGGACTTTGGAATTCATGAGACAGCTCTGGACCCAGTTCCTGATTTTATTTCCGAAATAAGCCCATATTCACAGGTACCAGGACTTCGGTGCATCATTTTGGAGGGACACAGTTCACCAATAACGGATGCTATTCCTGGCAGAAGGCAGGAAGTACAAGTAGAGACCTGAGAGCAGGAATAGAGGCAGCTAGGGTACGTAGGAGTACAGGTAAGCAGCACAGCACCAGCGTTTTGTCCATTCCTGAGCCAGAGGGCTGAGAGAGCTCCTGCAAAAATAAGCATGGGGGGCTGGCCAGATAGCTCAGCGGATTAAATGCCTGCTTAGGCAGAGTGCAGCGGCTGGGGTTCAATCCCCAGCATGCTGTGCTAGCCCCACCCCTGAGGTACACTGAGACAGTGATTGAGACTGGGTGTGGTAGCGCGTGCCTGTAATCCCAGCACCTGGGAAGCTGAGAACAGGAGAATCACTACAAGCCCAATCTATGTAGTGAGACCCTGTAGACGCTATACTAAATACATTTTCTTAAAAAAAAATTACCATGGGTAGCTCTGCTGTGTAAAACACCTGCTCTCACCCTCCACCTTGCTGGGCCAGCTGAACACTGATGAAGTTCTCCTCTCAAATAAAGGTGTCATAATGAAACTGAGCTGCAGAGACACAGTAAGCCTAAGGGTGGAGATTTGTCCCACTCTGTATGTCTGTCCCCAGCAGATGCAAAGGAAGCTTGGAGCTGTACAAGTCAGCCACTTGCTGCAGGAGGGAGTGGACCAGGAAATCTCACCAGGGAGAATCTCGAGGACCAGCTGTGTGCAGGTCAGGAGAATCTCCTGGCTGGCGTGTGCCACCCTGCTGGAGGCCCAGAGTACCTGTGGTACTGTCTTGCCCACCAGTTGGCTGAGGAAAAGCCCCAAGCCTGCCTGCTGGGCAGGTGGAGTACTTGGCCCCAGAGAGCCTGAGGACCTGGAGGAGGGAGATCCCCCCCTGGCAGAGCAGAGGTAGTGTGTGGGTGTCCGCTTTGCCTGGAAGGAAAGATGGCTGGAAGCACAGATCCCCATAGAAGCTGAGGACTTGGATGATAGTTGTCTGGGGAGATTTCTAGCCTCCTGATCCCAAGCACATGGAATTTTATTCACACCAACCGTGTCTCTGACACAAGCTGGGTGTCCAGCTTCCTAGTCAATTCTAACACTTTCCCTGGAGGTGGCATCAAATCCCATCGATGCCTGGGGCAAGTCCTGGGCCACTTCTATTTTTGACCAACTGGCTAGAAATCAGATGTTCACAAAACCCCTCCTCCTCAGGCTCCAAAACTTGCAGAAGAGCTCACAGAACTCAGAATAGTGCTTTACTCCTACTGTAGGTTGGGTATCCTTTACCCAAAATGCTTGAGCCCAGTAGGGTTTCAGAAGCTCAGATGTTTTAGGATTTTGGAATATTTGCATATATAGTCCTGTGCTGGGTGGCAACATTTTGCTGTACCATTGACCATATTACCATAGTGGTTCCTTAAGATTGTCAGCCCAGCAGTCTGTAGCTCCATAATGTCACACAGTGACAGAACTTCCCAGCAACACATTTTTCAGAATGCATCTCTGCCACAAAACAACACCTGACTGTCCATGAGACATCCTGGGAACAGGAATCCAGCCTAAACACCAAATTAACTCCGGTTTTCTCTCCACCCTGCACACAAGCCTGAGGCTCTCTTGTATGGGCTTTGTAGTGCACCTGCATCTTTTTTTTTTTTTTTTTGTCTTTTTAAGACAGGGTCTCATTATGCAGTTCAGACTGGCCTTAAGCACACTTTATAGCTCAGGCTGGTCTCGAACTCACAACAATCCTCCTGCCTCAGCCTCCCGAGTGCTAGGATTACAGGCCTGCGCCACCACGTCCGGCTGCACCTGCATCTTGACTCTAACCTGCTACATGAGGTCAGATGTGGAATTTTCTGCTTGTTACATTCTACTGGTGCTCTAAACATTTTGAATTTTAGTCTTTCACATTTGGATTTTTTTTTTTTCTGTATTTTAGGGAAGGGTCTATAGGGTGTTTAGGGTCTCACTACTGGATCGGACTCACAGTGATTCTCCTGTTTACAGCCTCCCAGGTGCTTTAATCCACTGAGCTATTTGGCCGGCTCTCTCACATTTGGATTTTAAGTTAGACACAAAGGATTCTAGTAAAGGGCATGACTCGGGAGCAGTGGAATGGAAGAGACACACAGGGTAGAGGTGGGGGAGCAGAGCGGAGTTCCCTGCCCTCCCCACTCCCCACTCTCCCTGCGCACCACACTCTCCAGTCTGGAAGTGGCCCGGATCCCATCCTGAAGTGCCCCCATGCGGAGGGGACAGTCTACCACTATCCCAGTCCCCAGCCCCTCGTCATCCCTGACACACCAGAGATGAGGCCGAACGCTAGAGGCTTATTTTTTATTACACCACTGTCTTGGCCTAGGCCAGGACAAGAATGGAGGGTGGGGTGGAGGAAGGGGGTGTCACGTGGGGTACTCAGCTGTGCTTCTCCCCTACCACATCAAGGCAGCCAGCCAAGGGCCCAGGAAGAGACACCCACTCCCACGCAGATGTGAGCACAATTAGCTCTCTGCTAGGAAGGACACAAAGTTAGTGTCCACTTCACTTCGTACACTAGGAGCCCTGATCAGCTCAGTATTCCAGCACACGCAGACACCAGAGCAATCCAAGATCGAGGGGGATGCACTTGTGAATTCGGGGAAAGCAGGGCCTAAGTATAACTCAAGCCCTGAAGCCAAGCAGACAAAAGGTACATACTTAACTACATAAAAAAATTTTAATGTCAGTGCAGCAAAGACATAATTACAGTCTAAATACAAACGACAGATGGGAGGGAATATTTGCAGCGTATTTGTTCACTCGTCAGTCAGCGAGGGCTTCATGAAGGCCGAGCGTGGCCCAGGTTCAGGGCTTGCGAGCTCATAAAATGAGTGGTGGAATAGTCATGCCTTTGCGGATCTTTTTCTAAGTTTGAATATACGTGACTGAAAAAGGGTTTATAGTCAAATTATGTGGACAGATATACCTGGTGAAAAGCACTAAAAGTTTTTAAAATAAAGTCAGGTCCACAAAACGATATACTTGGTATATATTAGAATCTGTTTTGACTGCCTATGAAAGTGAAAAGAAAAAAAAAAAAAAAAGTAGTGTCTTTGTACTTCTCTGTTACATAGAAAGGTATGGGAGAAGGCATCCGAAAGAGGTAAGAGAGCTCCACCGTCAGCAGGGATTCAGGACAGATATTCTGCTCCATTATTCTAGTCCTTCCTACACCATCCTTCAGGCAACTTCTTGTTCCAAGATGGCTGCTAAAGTTCCATCCATCCGCTCAACATTCCAGATAGCAGAAAACAGAAAAGGAGACTGAACCAAAAGATGTTTCCCTGGGTTCAATCTCTTCCAGCAGCCTTCTTATTCTGCCAACATGTTATGAGTTAGCACCTCGCCGTTGGGCCATGTTACAAAAGAGATTGTTTAATGTAATCTTTCAGTCAGGTGCGTCTTCACCACAAACACAATTTCCACCTGCTCCTAAGAAGAAGAAAATTAGTGCCAGAGGGCAACTAGAAGCCCCTGCTGCACCAGACAAATATTAACTAACAAAAGCTAGTCTGCAAACAGTAAAATAAGAATTTGTGGCAGGAAGCAGGTAAAAGTACTGGAAATATGCCACGTGTCGCTGAGTGCCCAGGCCTGGAAGTTGTGGGTGTGCAGGTCCCTAATGCAGCTGCAGGGCGCGCAATGCAAAGCCGAGGCACCTAGAGGAGCAGGAAGCACAGTCACAGCTTTCTCTCTGAACAGCGTTGTTCGCCAGGTCCCCTGACTTTCCCCAGAACCAGGGGCATTTCCATTGGATCCAACAGATGAACAATAGTCATTATTTTCAAACATGTACTACAGATATATAAAAGCTTTCCATTGGGGCCGGGAGATGGCACAGTGGAATAAGCACTTCCCTGGCAAGCGCATAGGCCTGAGTTCAATCTCTAGTCCTGCCAAAAAAAAAAAAAAAAAAAAAAAAGCTGCCCATTTCCTCGATCACAGGGAAACCCCTAAAAACATTGGTCACCAGCTCTGAGGACAGTGCAATTAATCTGGAGATCCACAGTGTTTTAAAATTTAAACCCCACTCATTTAGAGATAAGAAGTTAGCCTTCCAAAACTGTAAATGAAAGGAAGCTGCAAGCAAGTGACAGAAATGTTTAGGAGAACACATCCATGAACACAGCAATTTTTGAGGCTTGTGGGGTATAATTCAAGTGCATAAGTACTCAGTCTGAATTTATTTATTTATTTATTTTTGTATTTTAAAAAAGGGTCTATAGGGTCTCAGTACTAGATTGGACTCATGGTAATCTGCCTGTTTACAGCCACCCAAGAGCTGGGGTTACAGGTGCGCACCACCATGCCCAGTCTCAGTTGCCATCTCAGTGTGTTCGGGGCGTCAGGGCCAGCACAGCAGGCCCGGGATCAAATCTCTGGCCCCTGTTTTAGTCCACTGAGCTATCTGGCTGGCCCTCTCAGTCTGAATCTACACTCTTAATTCTATTATAGTTTTTTTTTTTTTAAACGAAGACAGAAAATAACTGCTAAGCACTCAACTCAAGAAACCAGAAAACTATTCAAGAGAAAGTCAAAAGAAGTAGAAGAAATAAAACTAGAAGAAAACCAGCTGGGCCTGGGCCTGCAGGCCCATACTCCAGCTCTCTAGGAGGCTGAGGCAGAGGACTGAATGCTGGAGCCAAGACAGGCAATTTAGGAAGACCCTGCCTCAAAAACAAAGAAAGACCTTAAGAAAGTAGAAACTTTGAAGCACTGGAGGTGACTAGCTGACTCCTGAGGGCCTCTCTCAAGCTGGGGAGGGTCATAGTGTCCCTTTCGTGTCACTTCTCCAAGAGGCCCTGCAGGGGAGGGGCCCCGCCCTCACTGCACGGAGGCCCTGGGCGCTGTGACCTCCCATCCACCGCTTCCCACTCTTGTCAAGATCAAGCCCCCAGTTCTCTTGGCTACAGAGTAACTGTGGCAGCTGGCCACCTGTACAGCTGGGGACATGATTCTCTCCCACCGTAGTTTCAGTTGGAAAGGCAATCGCTCCAAAATGGTTTACTGTCCTGCATTAACCTCACTGGCCTCAAAGATGATAATTACTCTCCCACCTGCTTCTCTTTTATGCTATTTCTCAGGTGTCATGTGAGCCCTGTAAGGAAAGACAATATAAAGGGGCTCCCCAGAGCCCAGTGATTAGCAGCACCGAAAGCTGATTCCTTGAGAAAACAGTAAACTGAGGAACTTCTAGAGAGTACAATCAGCTCGAAAGGTGAAGGGTGAAGAGGCGGATGTGACCACAAGTACAGCAGGGACTTTCCAAACCATTAGAGAAGACGAAGAACAACTGTAGGGTAACAGATGTTAAACCTTAGATGAAACAGTAGACAACGTTTTAGAATAATATAAAATATTTTGCATATTTTAAGAACAAAACTACAAATCAACCACATTTTTAAGCTCACATCCCCACATCTGTAGATGGATTGCCAACACCTGCCATTTCTAGGGATTTTGTAGAGCAAATCCACTTGGGACCCCTTCTATCTCTCTCTTGGGTAGATACTTTTTTTTCCCCCATTAAATATATTCTGCTCTTTAAAAAATAAATAAATAAAAGCATGCAATGTGCTTAACTTGCAATTGACTCAGGTATATATGGACAATCTTAGGAAAATATTTAGGTCGAATTAAGAGAAAAAAAAAAGTCACCATCCCAGGAAATGCAGGAAAATGTAATATTATTCATGACATAAACTAAAAATAGAAAGGAATTCCTTTGGTTTACTGAGAGCTGTCCGCCAAAAACTTATAGCAGATACGTCAAGGTTAAAATATTAAAGCACTTTCATTGCAAATCATGGAAAATAAGGATGCCAGGAAAACAATGTGCTGGAAATCCCAGTTCATTCAGTAAAGCCAAGAAAAAAGAACTAGTAACAGGAAGAAAGAACCAAGCCACTGTGATTTATTACCAACAACATGATCGTCTACAGAGACAATTCAAGAGCGTCTATGAACTTAGAAAGGTAATAAAGGTAATGTATTTCTGGGTTTGTGATTAATGTATTTGTAAAAGATAATAATAATAGTCCTATATTCAGCAATAACCAGTTGGAAGACAGAAGAAATTGTCACTAACAGGAGCAGCAAAAGCAGTTAAGGAGGAAGGGAGGGTGGGAAGGAGGGAGAGAGAGAGATGCAAGATCTTTCTAATGTAATTACAAATTACTACGGCAGATAACGTGAAGGAATGAAGATAGATCGCCTGTTCACAGATAGAAAGGCTCAACAGCACAGACGATAGTGCTTCCTAAATTAACCTATGAAGCTACTGGCATTCCAACCCAATTCTGAGTGGGGCCTTGACAATATAATCCTGAAAGGCAAACACCAAAGCAAAGCACCAAAAGCAGCCAAACCAGTTTTGAAGAACAAAAAGCCAAAGCAGGAGCAGGGCTTTTCCCTATCAGGCATCAAGACCTGTGATTGCCACAACCTGTGGCGGCGTCCCGGGGACATCCCAATACAGTGTGCCCGTTCGCTTGTCCATCTGGAACAAAATAAGTGGAGGGTCCGGCCGCACACTGAAGCGGACATAGAGGTGCCCTGGCCACTCCTCCTTCACAGCCCAGCCCAGTACAGACGCGGGGGTTTTCCGTGTACACCCGGAAACTTTGGAGACCCCACGAGGAAAGCAGCTAGCTGCAAGGTCTGGGGGACAACGCCCCAGAAGAGCGCCCACGAGGTGCTGAAGGACAAGGACGGGCACACCCTGTGCCTTCTCCTCAGGGCCCCATTGGCTGAGTCCCGGCTGCCCACGGTGCCACCTACTGGTCAGCACCCCCTTCCTTTGACATCCTCCCCTGCTGTCCTCCTGAGTGCACCCAAATCTTTGTCACATCCCAGCCCAGAAGGGGTCCCAAGTGGATTGGCTCTACAAAAATCTCTAGAAATGGCAGGGTTTGGCAATCCGTTTGGGACCCTACAGATGTGGGGACATGAGCTTAAAAATGTGGTTGGTTTGTAGTTTTGTTTAAATTCCAAAGATAAAAAGGTGAAAAGCAAAAAAAAAAAAAAAAAAGTAAATATTCATAAGCAGGAAATACAGAAGAATTTGTTTGTGGTATCCATGCAGGAGAATGCCTTACACCAGAAGTAAAGAGCACACAGTACAGGAAAGGCTTGTTAAGAATGATTAGAACGTGAATTTCTGTCCAACAAAAGGCATGATAAGCAAAGTGAGGAAAATTATAGATTATGGAAAGATACTGTATGCCATAAAGGATTATAACCAGGAAATGTAGGAGTACCCTATAAAGAAGAGCAATAAGATTTTTTTATGCCAGCCCTGCCCCAGGGCACACTGAGATGGTAATTGAGACTGGGCGTGGTGGCTCACACCTGCAATCCCAGCTCTTGGGAGGCTGTAGACAGGCAAAGCACTGTGAGTCCAATCTAGTAGTGAGACCCTGAGCACCCTGTAGACCCCTCCCTAAAATACAAAAAAAAAAAAAAAAAAAAAAAAAAGGATTTTTTTTAAAATGGAGAAATGGACAAGGGCTAGAAATAGATAATTCAGAGGGTTTGGGAGATAGCTCAGCAGCATAAGTGTCTACCTGGCAAGCACAAGGGCCTGAGTTCAACCCCCAGTACAAAAAAAAAGAAGAAGAAGAAGGAGGAGGAGGAAGAAGAAGAAGAGGAAAAGGAGGAGGAAGAGCAGGAGGAGGAGGAGAACAGGAACAATAAACAGCTAGGAAATTTAATCAACCAGCTTGGCCAAATTTTCCAAGACTGGAACTGGTGTGGAGAGAAAAATCCCCCTCAAACACTCTTCTTCAAAAGCAGTCAGGGTAACCCTCAGGGAGAAGGGTCTGGGGATATCTGCAAACACAGAAAATGCTCACGCCTGTGACCCGCTCGTCCATCTTGCTGACAGAAATAATGCATTAAAGAGTCTGTTTTGCTGTTTTGTCCATAAATGAAAAAAAAAAGAAAAGAAAAGAAAAGAAAACTTAAATGTTCGTCAGTAAGAAACTTTAAAATAAATGAAGCTACTCTCCTCAGCCAAGGGGTGGAATGTGCAATATGCATGCGAGGAAATATTGCTCAGCCTTGAAAAGGAAGGAATGCTGACATGTGCTTCAGCAGGGATGAACCTAGAAGGCAGTGGGCGAGTGACACAGGACGTTCACTCCACCACGTGAGGTTCTGAGGGTGGTCAGACTCTGAGACAGAAAGGTGGATGTCAGCTGTTGGGGCTGAGGGACAGGTGAGTGGGCAATAGCACTTAACAGGGACAGAGTCTCATCTTGGGAAGATGAGTGTGTTAGTGACTTTTCTCTTGTTGCTGAGACAAAGTATCCAACAACCGAAGTTTAAGGGGAGAAAGGTGTATTCAACTTCACAGTGTGTAGAGGCTTCAGTCCATAATCAGCTACGGCCAAGGCAGGGTGGCACATGGCAGAGGGGTATCCACGAGGAGAGAACAGGTCATGATGGAAGAAGAAAGCGAAAACAGCCACACAGAGTGAGACAAGCCTCTCTGGGTCCCTTGTAGTGCATCAAGTCTACCGGGATTAGGGAAGTGCCCACCCAATCAGTGAACCCACACAGCGATTGTTCACCCCTGCTTCTGGCACTGCACCATGGATCAATCGCAGACTTTAGATTCAGCCACCTCCCAAAAGAACCCTGTGACCACATGAGGCTTTGGGGGGACATCTAGCTGCAAGCCATAGCAATGGAAAGCTCTGGAGATGAACGGGGGATGCCTGCACAGCCACGTGAATGTGCTTAACGCCACTGGAATGTAAGCTTGAAATGGTTCAAGATGGTCCCTTGTATGGTCCATGCATTTTACTACAAATTTTTAAAAGACAGGGGTGGTTGCTAGGGAAATAGCTCAGTGGTCTAAGCATCTTCCTGGCGACTATAAGGTCCTGAGTTCGATCCCTGGTACCTCATTCTGTGCTGGACCCGGGCCCCCAGGCATGGTGGCACACACCTGTAATCCCAGCACTGGGGAGGCTGAGGCAGGAGGATCACTATGAGTCTGAACTATCTGAACTGTATAGTGAGACCCTGTATCCAAACAAACAAACAAAAAACCTTTTTAAAAGCAGGGGGTGGACACATACATATTGTTATGGTTTGCGTCTAGGTGTATTCCCAAAGCCTCATGCAATCATGGGGTAGCTGCTAGAGTCTGTGATTAATTCTTGATCCAATGCTGGGATTGTGGGTGAGTGCTGCACCCACGACTCTACCTTGGGGCCAGTCAAGTACGGACTAAAACCTACACTAACTGTAAGCTAACAACCTTTCCTTCCTTAATTTTAGGTGTTGGAGATTTTGTCCCAGGAATAAGAGAAAAGTAATGGAGACACATAATAACCTAGCAAGAGTTGTTCATTTGCTTAGAAAACACACCCCAGCTCAGGAGCCCACAGGGACCAGGTAGCAAGTGTAGCTTTAATTACATGGGGATGATGGTTGTGTCCCCTCTGGAAGCCAGGGCCCTCCGGGGCCAGGACCTCTAGGCACACAGACCCTACAGATGGGGGGACATGAATCAGGTTCCATTCATATGGGTCTTGGGAGAAGCCATGATTGGAGCCACTCCTATTTCTATCCCTCTCACCATCTGAGGGGACTGTGGCTGCTGGCTAAAGGAACTCTCTCCCTGGGGACAGTGAGGGGCACCCAGATACTGCAGATGTAAGAGGGGGTTCTGGCATGGTATCAGGTAGCTCTGAATGGTGCACTTCTGCTGCACAACCAGCAGATCCCAGGGTCCTGTTCCCTCGGCCGTGGGTGATGTTACTCATTTTGAGCAGTGTGGACTGAGATCCTAAGTGCAGGAAACACCAGCCGTTCCCAAATCCAGGTGGTGGAACTGGAAGAGTCTCTCCCTTTCCCAGGCGGAGGGTACCTGGTGGAGACACTTGTTCTCAAGTGGCTGGTAGCGCCTCCGAGGCCGTGGACACACTAGGAGCCCAGCACTGGTCCCATTGGCTGATCTGTCCGACAGTCTGAAATGGCAGTAGGAAGAACACAAGTTCTGGGGCCCATGAGAAATTGCCTTGTGACGTTCCTCTTGTGAGCCCAAGAGCCATGATAGCAGGGACAGAGGCTGGCTGGGTCACATGTCCATCGATCATTTCGTGTCCCTCCTACCTAGATACTCTCTGGTGCTAATGCGAGACTGTAGGCTCCCCGGGATGCCTCCTGACTTTCCCCCGTCCCCTGAATCCCAAGCTTCTGGTACTGCTCCTTTTAGACTCCTGACCAAACAGCTGCACCACAGGTGTGCACCGGCGCCTCCTGGCCTGGGGATGCTTCTCTCTTCACACAGGTGGATGACCAAGTGCCCACCCACAGCTCTGCTCCCTGGCTTTAGGACCAGCGGGGGGGGGGGGTGAGGAGGCAGCGTTCATTTATAGCCCGTTCAGCATACAGAGCTGAAAGGAAATAGTGCATCTTCCCCTGGTCACAGGAAACCCTCTTGTGGGGTGCACTAAGGGGGACTTCCATGCCACGGTAGCTGGGGAGCTAAGGGTCTGGACCATCTGCTCATGCAGCTGGCCCCACCTTTGGGACCAGAGTTGCCCAGCCCCTGATGTCCACTTGCTGATGAATGCGGTGGACACCTGGCCCTGATATTTAATGGGTGACTCATCAGCTCATGATGAAGCATTGTGGCCTCTTGGCCACTCCATGTCCCCTGGTCAGGTGCCCAGGGGCACGCTAGGAATTCTGCTCTGCTGCAGATGGTGTGGCTTTGCTCCAGCCTCCCAGGGGGTTGCATTATGGATTTCCTTTTGTTGCTTGCCAAAATGGCACATGGTGACCTTTCTACCATGGAAACCTCTAGTACCCAGGGCTAAGAGTCAGATATCCAGACAGTTTCTTGTTTGACCGCAGCTCCAAACCAGCAGGCTTCTGTGCCACCCAACAACAATCCACAGCAGTGTCCTAAAGGGTTGAGGATGCCTCCCCTACACCCAGAGAGGCCTGGAAGAATTTGGGCTTCCTTCCTCATGAAAGAAGGTCTAAGGGGCGATAAATACCCTGTATTAGCCAGCTTCCCTGAGACACAATACCTGACACCCACACTTAAAGAAGGTGAGGCTTAATGTGGCCCATGACTGCACAGGGGATGGTCATGTGGCTCTGAGGCCTTGTGGCAGAAGGGCCTGATGGAACAAGATTGCTTAGTTCATGTTAATCAGGAAACAGCAGGAGGGCAGTGCCAGAGGGAGGGCAAGCAACTGGATATAGGACCCAAGGTCACTCCTCCAGGACCCATCCAGGCACACTCAGAAATGTGCTTTACTAATCCCTCCTGGGGCTCCCAGACCAATCAAGTTGATGCAATTAAGCTTACCCTCCAGCCCCACACTTCCTTTGGAGAGGCTCTGACATGCCCAGGCCACTGGGCCCTTTAAGACCTCTCAGGTGGCAGACCCCAAATCTCGCAGTTTACTTCCCACCTCTGGAGCAGAGATGCTCTCCAAAAGCTCCTCTACTTCTTGGTCCATAGGTCTTATGAGCTCGATAGGGATCTCACCGATAGGGTGGGCGTAGACTGTCCAGATGGGCTGGGTTCCTTGGGATTACAATGAAAGGAGGGAAATTGTCACAGCCCTGGATACAGCAATGAATGTGCATGGTGTCCAGGTCCCAGTCATATCCCATTTATTGAGGAGAATACAAATCACTTTGGCCCCCATACTCTGTCCTTCATCTGGGGCTATAACTTGGTTGACTTGTGATATCCACTGTCATTAGCCAAGATCCACATGGCTTTTGTAGGAGCCACATTGGTGAGTTCAACAGAGTTGTGATAAATTCTCTCTATTCTTGCATCCTCCGGTCACTGGAAAGGACACAAATCTCTATTACACCAGAAATTCAGCATTAACTTGATTCACTGGGTTAGTTGGGTTGGAGCAGTGGGGAAGAAAGTGGAGAAGAAACTGGCTCAAGGCTGGGGGTGTGGCTCAGTGGATTGAGCGCTTCCCTGACAAGTGCAAGGGCCTGAGTTCGATCCCCAGTTCCACCAAAAAAGAAAAGAAACGGGGCTCAATTCTAAGAGGAAGAGGGAGGTGAATGAAGAAGAAGAGGAGAAGAGGAGGAGAAGGAAGAATAAAAGAGGAAGAAGACAAAGAAGAAACTGAGAGAATGACACCTGGCACGCCTGCTGCAGGATGGACGTGGGGCGGGACACCGTGGATTCCTGGTCCCTGCACATCCTTGCTGTACTGCAACAGGAAGGCCCCAGGGCCTCTGAGCATCAGCGTCAATTTGAACTCTAGATCAAACAGCCCTTGGCGAGTCTGGGTAGCCTGGGTGAACGCCCTGAGAGATGTCCCACCCAGGACCCCCTCCAAGAGAAAGCCCACCGGGGTAGTGTGCTCACCACCCCCAGTGGGCCATTGTGTTTTAGCCTAAGCCCCGCCCTTCACAGGCACCTCCCGAATAACGAAGGAGAGGACTGAGAGGGGCCTGGCATGTTCCCCCCCAGATGGGACCCCTCTAGTGGAAGTCTACCTGAGAGCCCACTTCTGGGCTCCCCAAGGCTCCCTCAGAGCTGTCTTTGCTGTGCCTGAGAGCTGCAACAGCCGCTCCTGTCCCTCTCCCCCCATGTCTCATACATGGACCCCTCCAAACCCCTCCACATCGAAGTCCACCCACCCACTTCGCCAAGGGCTGGACCTGCCAGCCTTTTCCCAGTGCCTTGGAACTGGAGCCAGCGGCAGCACTCCGTGAGGCCTGAACTCTCCACCAGGTGGTGGGGTCTTTACTTCTAGGACCTGTAACTGTGACCTTATTTGCAAATAGGGTCTTTAGAGATAATGGGCTCAGATGAGATCATTAGAATGGCCCTAATCTGTCAGGACAGTGTCCTAATACAAGGAGAACCTTTCAACCCAGAGCCAGACAAGCACACAGGGAGAACTTCGGGGGAGATGAAGGCAGAGGTCACAACAATGTCCCTGCAAGCCAAGATTGGCAGAAAACCACCAGCATCCAGAAGAGAGGCTGGGAACAAATTCTCCCTCTCTCCATAAGAAAGGAACCAACCCCCATGACACCTTGGCTTTGAACTTCTAGTGCTCGACTGTGGGACAGGACATCTCTGCTACCTCCTGTTAGTGGTGCTGTATAAGGCAGCCCTAGCAAACCCATGCAGAGCCCTCAGGGAAGGTCTTGGGGACCACATGGCTCCTGTGCCCTCTCTCCTGACAGCAGTCTCTCTTTCTGGTGGTAGATTTTGAACTGGAGAACAGGTTCAACTTTGGAATTTGGATCATAAGCTCCCACGAGGGCACCTTGACCTTAGCGTTCTGCTGACCACCACTTTCAAGTATCTGCACTCTAAGCACCTCGCTCGCTGCATGGGTCTTTTGTGCCCAAGAATGCCATGTCTGATATGTTTTGCTAGAGTTCCACAGGTCAGGCCACGGGCTGCTATCACCCCTTGCTGTCCACCCCAGCCCTTGTACCCACCGTGCTGTGACAGCCAGGAACGAATCAGGCCAAACTACCCCCTCCACTGTTCTGAAACTCTTGTCTTAGATCATTTTCTGTGGCTAATAACACAATGCCACAGACTGGGTAAGCCATGAAAAAGAGATTCATTGTGACATACTCTGGTCCCAGGTCAAGGGGTGGCGTCTGGTGAGTTCCTTCTTGCTGTCAGAGTCCTGAGATCGTGCAGGCCATCACAGGCCAAGGAGCACAGAGAGTACACAAGAGATCCCTCCACATCCATTCCCTGGATAACTCATTAAGCCATTAACTACAGGAGCAGATTGGTCTTTCCGTGAGGGTCGGCTCTAACTCTTAAAGTTCCCCTGTCCCAACGCTTCATATCTCAAAGTGGAGATCAAATTTCAATGTGTGTTTCTGGGGGACAAACCATATTCAAAGCAGCTTCCTCCCCAGCCAAGACAGCCACTCCTCCATCTTCTCCAGTCCCATCTCTGTCACCCTGGGGAGGAGCCGGGGCATCCAACCCCTCATCAAAGATCTTTCCAGTTCATCCGCTTCCACAGATGCTGCAGGCCACCTTGCAGGGCTATTTGGCGACTGCACTGTCACTTTCTCCAGGCTTCCAAGCACCCTCCAGCGTCCTGTGAGTCTTTCCCGCAGGTAGAGTCTCCAGCTGTCAGCCTCTACACCACTTCCCTGGACCCAAAGCTCAGCCTCCTTGCCTGAGGATGCTCTCTAGCCCCTGCCGGTCCCTTCACTTGCTCTGGGCTCTTGGTGGTCGGTCCTGCTTTTCCCTTCACAGCAAAGCATGAGCCTGGCCAGGTCATGCTGAGATGTAGTCTTCTGGCCACAAGGAGGGGTGGCTGCAGAGGCTGTGAGGGGCAGAAGCTGTTGTTCTTCCCTAAAGTTTCAGTGTGATCTTTAACTGGGCTGGGGAAGGGGCTCTGTCAGTGAGAGGGGGCTGCAGGTCAGGATAGAATTGGGGAGTCCGATGTTTTCAAAAGCATCTCCAGAGACAGTTCTACTTCATGTCTCAGGAAGTCCACCCTTCCCATCCAGACGCTGACTCTGGAGGAGAAACGCTGTGAGTTGTGTGTCCCCCATAGTTTTCATGCATTGGAAGCTTGCATCTCAGGATAGCCTGTAAGACATGGCAGAGCCTTTCAGAGATAGGGCCTAGCAGAAAGTCCACATGGAGGATGTGCTTGCTCTCTTGTCTTCAGAAGGGCTTTAAGTAGCTCCTGTAACCAGTTGATAATTCTCAGGAGAGGCTTAGAAAAGCCTAAGCCTGGCCCCATCCAGGTCTCTGGCTTTGTATTTAGCATGTGGTCACACATTCCTGCCACTGCCTTCCACCAGAAGGTGACACAGCCAATGAGGGGCCCTCTCCAGAGCCTGTGCCATGCTCTTTGAACTTTTAGCCTCTAGAACTCTTTACTTAATAAAGTTAGCCTGCCTCAGGTATTTTCATTATAGTAACAGAGAACTGACTAACACTAGAGAGTTCTCCAGGCTGGGAATTCAGCCATCTCTGATGTGCTGAGCTTGTACCATTAAGTACCATACCTTGTCTTCTGCTACGTGCCCTCTTGCTACAGAAGAGAAGGGTTTCCCTAACTGCTACCCAGGAATCCTGCATGCTTCAAGATAGTCATCAATGGGCTAGGAATTAGTTCAGTGGCGCAGTGCCTGCCTGGCAAACATGAAGTTCTGAGTTCAGTTCCCAGTACCACAATGAAGGTGGTGATCTATGACCCTGGACTTATCACCACTTCAAAGTAGCAGTGGGGTTCAGCTAACAGCCCCGACTTTTTCAGTCTTTTTTTTTTTTTTTTTTTGTCTTTTTGAGACAGGGTCTCACTATGCAGTTCAGGCTGGCCTCGAGCTCACTTTGTAGCTCAGGCTGGTCTCAAACTCACAACAATCCTCCTGCCTCAGCCTCCCGAGTGCTGGGATTACAGGCATGCGCCACCATGCCCGGCTTCTTCAGTCTTTATAGTCACTGTCCTCCATATATCTCTGAAATACCAGGATGCTATACCAGTCAGGGCATTGCTGTCCTGAATACGTGCAGTCAGCACAGGTGGGGAGCCCTGACTACCTTGTGCCAGCGATCTTCCTCCGTTGGCTCTTTGTCACCTGTTACCACCAAAGCATCACCCTGAAAAATGCTATCTTTTCTTTTTTTTCTTTCTTTCTTTTTTTTTTTTTTTTTTTTTTTTTTTTGCGGAACCGAGGATTGAACTCAGGCCCTTGCGCTTGCCAGGGAAGTGCTTATTTCACTGAGCCATTTCCCCGGCCCCAAATGTATCTTTGGATTAGTTTCTGGGACCACTTCTGGTCTCCTCTACCTTGGCAATCCAAAAGCCCAAGACTAAGATTTGTCAGTGCATCAGGACAAAGTGACAACAGCAGAATGGGAACAGCAGGAACAGGAAGAGAAAATGGCTCACTAATGGCTATGATTCAAATAAGGATTATCCCCTCTTAAATGCATGTTGAAGCTTAATGCCCTTCATGAAGTACTAAAAATGGAACTTTTAAGAGCTGGGCAGGGCTCAGGCACGGTAGAACACACTTGTAATCTTAGCACTCAGGAAGCTGAGGCAGGAAGATCTCCGTGAGTTCAAGGCAAGCTTAAACTAATAGGGAGATGCCTCACTCATGAGTGGACCACTCCATTCCAATGATTAACGGTTATTTTGAGAGTTTATGTGCTGTAAAAGCCACTTCAGCTCTGCCTCTCAGGCATTCCCTGCCTCTCACCATGCAGCGCCCTGAGCTTCCAGGTCTCCACCAGCAAAAAGACCACTGCCAGATGCCAGCCCTTGACCTTGAGCCACATGGATGAACCACGATAAACTTCTTTCCTTCATAGTGTGCCTGCTCTGTGAAATTGTGTCACCGGTAACAAAATGAATGAAGACAGCAAGGACATGGTCTCGAGGTGAGCCCTCCTGGGCAAATCCACAGGGGCTCCAGGACCTCAGCTGCATCCTAGATGTATTCCCATCTGATGTCTTTTGTATGGGCTGTCCCCAGACACTGCCAGGTGCTGCGGCTCTGTGATACAAGGGTACTTCTCCAGAGAAGGGAACAGACTGCCTAGGGTCGTGGATGGCGAAGGACACCACCAGCAGCTACCAGCAGCCACCAGACGGGCACGTACCTCCTGGCCACAGCCGTCTCCTCTGCTACCTGCGGCTGATCCACTAATCAATCACCATTCCATTGTCTCTGGTGCGTGTCAGTCACCACCACCACCATCCCCACCACCACCGCGGCAGCAGGCTGCAGGGGACACAAATCAAGCTTCAGAGCAGCTCTGTAGATGCCTCCATAGAGACGGGCCGTAACAGACACGGGGACACAGAGGGGCCGTCCCCTCTCCCTGGGGACCACCTTCCCGGTCCCAGACCCACCCACACCCAATGGGCAGGAGTCATCTGTGAGCTCCAAGGCACCACCTGGATGACCAATCGTGAAAATCTCGTTGGGATATGCGATTCGAGCACCCTTTTTTCTTAAAGGTTCAGCCACAAAGAATCCAGAAGGAGCCGGGGGTTACCTCCCCCACGCTCCCACGTGGAAACCGCGCTGCCTCCAGCTCTGCCCAGTCAGCTGGGGTCCTCAGCGCAGTCTGCCTTAGGGAGGGACGGCGCGGTCGAGAGCGCCATCTAGCGCAAGTCGCTAGGGACTGGGTAAAGGACAAGACTGGTTCCAGAGGTGGAGAGTTTCCCGGAGGGCAGCTGCCAAGGGCGCTGGGCAGCAGAGGGCGCAAAGGGACACCTGGGGAAGCGGAGGGACCAAGGCGCTTCCACGGGACACCTGCACCCTCACCGCCCTACCTCTGCCCGCCGTAAGGAGACACATCGGGTCCCCCAGAACTCACAGTGTGCTATCTCTGCCCCTGCCCTGACTCCTGGAAGAAATTTTCTTTTTTATGAAAAAAAAAATCACTTAAAGTCCACGCTTTTTCTCCAGGTCAGCGAGGCCGATAGTGAGCCTGCTGTCACCCAGAGGAAGATTAAAGGATGCCCGCGGGGCAGCAGTGGGACTGCCCGCCTCCCACCCCTTTCCTTCCCCGCCCCCCCACCACCACCAGCACAAGCGGGAACAGGTCCGGGGGCTGCAGGAAGCAACACCCAACTGGAAGGGCTTCTCAGGGAGGCCGTGGTGTTCAGGGGACAGAGTCAGGGGTTTCGCTTCCTCGTTTAGACACTTCCCCAAAAATGCGGTGGGACCAACAGTGAAAAGTTGCTTTCAATTTTGACCTCTTTTTGCGTTTTTCACGTTACAATGCAGTCGGGAACAATAGGGCACCCAGTGCCTCCGGGTGAATGGACTTGGCCTTAACAAGAAGTCCTGAATCAAACCTGAGCTTGGGATCTGCAACCCAGAGCCCTATATCGGGTTTTGTGGGACAGATTCCCGGCCAGGGCCGTGCACTGTCTTCAGCAGCTTTCAAAGCCTAAATATTTCCATCCTGGCTCTTTACAGACAACTACATCCGACTCCCTAATTATGAGAAACACAGGGGACAGAGGAGCACACTCAGCATCACCCAGGGGATGCAGCCAGTGGATCCAAACCCCAGGAAACTGAAAGAAAAACCACATGCTTCTTCCATAAGGAATTTGCAAAAACTACCAGGAAAAGATAGTCTGTAATTTACAAAAGAGCTGCCAGGGACAGATGATAGAAGCAGAGATGGTAAGAAAATAAAATTTCCTTTTCCATAGTAGCAAGAGATACAGCTAAACTGAAACCCAAAAATTAACAGTGTGAACCATTTCATTTAGAAACAGAGGTTAAAAAAAAAAAAGAGGAAACATCTATTAAAAGGCTGAAAGTGATGCCGCCAAGAGAAGGAATTTGAGGAGTCAGAGAAAGGGAGCAGACTACTGATATATTGTTATTTTGAGCCTAACAGGGGTGTTCGTCTTCAGTAGGCCCCCATACTCACTGCTTCTAATCCATGCATTCAACCAACGACATATCCAGAATATCTGGGAAAAATACTGCATCTGAGCTAAAGGTGCTTCCTGTTTTTATTCCCAAAACAATAAAGTATAAAACTATCTACATAGCACGTAGGTACTGTAAGAAATGTAAGGAGAATGTATTTGCTATATGGAAACACTACTCTATTCTATATAAGAGATTCGGCACCTGTGGCTTTGGGTATTTGTGGGTTGGGGGGATCTTGGAACCAAACCTTCTATAGACACCAAGCGATGGCTATACATGTTTATAAAGTGAAGTTTTTAAGTGTGACTATTTTTTTTCATAACGTTTTGGTATTGTACAAGGTGCATACATGATATTATATTTACAGGTTTTTTTATAGCTGAATTATATCAAAAATTCAATAATCATTTACCTAGTGGATAACCATAGCACTAAAAGCCGACATAATATCCTGTCCAACCACCATTAGTGCAGATCTTGCCTCTCATAGAATTATGTAGAAGCACAGTGTTATCTATCCCAACTGTACTGTCTATAAGTGTGACTATTTTAATCAAACAATTTTTAAATTTAGTAACAGGGGAATATTTTTATAACCTTAAAGTTATGGAAAACCTTTGTAAATATGACCTGAAAAGCAGAAACAAGTAAATGATTAATCTTTGTGGTAACATAAGAATCTAAATCTTCCATACAGGAAATGTTCATTCATAGATAGATGGATAGATAATTTAGCTTTAAAGATAAATGATACAGGCAATATAGACCTAAGGTTTTTTGGTTTTTTTTTGTTTGTTTGTTTTGTTTTTTTTGCAGGGGGAAGGGTTTACTGCATGTTCAGGGTCTCACTACTAGATCTGACTGGTAGTGATCTGCCCGTTGACAGCCTCCCAAGATCTGGGATTACAGGCACACTGCCAGGCCCAGTCTCAATTGCCTTCTCAGCATGCCCTGGGGGCAGGGTGGGCCCAGCAGGCCTACTGATAAAATCCATGGCCCCTGCACCTGCTTGCAGGTGTTTTATTCCACTGAGCTATTTGGTCAACCCTAGACCAAGGGTTTGCAATAGGTGACACCCAAGGTTAACATCTGTTTCTTTGTTACAAGCACAGAAATTGATTGCAGCTGATATAAGTACTAACAGGACACATACAAAGTTTCAAAAGGGTGGAGACCCAGGTTCCCAGGTCCCCAGACAGCAATAGCAATTGTGCCACAGCTAGTCCAGAAAAGACACCACAGAGGCATCCATGCTGGGTGCTGCTACGCACCCACCCGCTCAGAATGAAGTCCACACAGACCCTGCTGGCTTACCTTGCCAGCTTCCTTCCCCCAGCCCAGGCCTGCATCCTAACTTCGAGGCAAGCTGGGAAAGCAAGCCCCTTGGTCCAGAGTTACCCCGAGCATAGGAGGGGATTCAGATGCCAGATAGATCAGACATGCATTACAGCCCCTAATATATAATCCCTAATAGTAACTCACCAAATAACGAAAACCATGATAGATAAATAGGCAAAGAACATAAATACAACTGAAAAAAAGCAAGTGCCATTGGCAAATAAATACAGAAAAAGCTGTCTGCCCTCACTGGCCTCACAGCCACTCGGGTCTGCCTAGCTCAAATCCATCCCAATCATTGCTGGCAGAACCCCGACACGGTTTGGGTATCAAGCCCACGTGCAACCAACTCATGGATGACGGGATCCAATCAGCTGTGTGAACCAGGTGCTTCTGGGGAAGATTTCTGTATTAGCATAAACCAGCTGCTGTAACAAACGTACCCAGATCTCCGAGCAAACACAAGTCTGAGCAAGTCCACCGTGAATGCTCCTGGCTAGTTGCTTCCCCTATGCAGTTCCCCTGCAGGCAGAGACCCAGAAATCTACACTCCTCTGCTGTGCTGCTGAGTCCTCTTCACACACACCCCAGTTCACTGCGCCAAAGGAAACCACCGAGGTAGCAAGCGTGCCTCCTGCTCACAGCAGATTGGACAGAAGAAATCACATGATCGTGTGGCCCCACCCAGCTAGAGGGAAAGCTGGCAGATGTAGTTTAGCTGCATGCCAGGAAGAAATGAGCCATATTTATTGAACACTGAGACCTGCCTCGCTACAAGGCCCCATTGGTCGCTTCCTCCCATCTTCAGTTGGGCCTGGTCCTCTTCCCTCAGCAAAGCTCCCTTCCAGTGTTCTCCATGGCCTCTGGGTCTCTTCTGCACCAACTGATACAGCTTCTTCTGAGATGGAATCTGCACAGCTTCCAATCTGTGGCAATCCTGAGAGTTTGCCTGCCCAAGGTGCACCAAAATGAGGGTCCCAATTTGGTCAAGGTGTTGTCACCAGCCCTCTTCCTCTTTTCACCTGAGGTTGAACCATCCATGAGCTCTTGCTCTTCTGCCCACTCTGATACCCAGGGGGCTGTTTCTCTGGGCAAGAAAAGGGAGAAAAAGCAAGCCAGAGGGACCAGGGCCCAGCATGAACGGAAGAGGCCTCTGTGATACAGATGGAAACCTTCCCAGGCACACAATGTTCAGAAAGATGCTTTCTGAGAACTCAAAATATACTCTCTCTCTCTCTCTCTCTCTCTCTCTCTCTCTCTCTCTCTCTCTCTCTCTCTCTCTATCTCTATCTCTATCTCTCTCCAGAATAAAACAGATGTTTGCACAGATGTATCAGAAGACCTTGGGCGCAATGATTGCAAGTGACACAAGTGGAGATTATTGGAGGCTTCTTCTCGCCATGGTGGGCCAGTAGAAGGGAATTTTTTAAGTAGATGAAGTCCTTTAATGCAGACTGACCTGCATGCAGCAGTGTCAGTCATCACCTAATCATCATAGCTGAAGGACTGCCAGGGTTGATGTGCTTGATTTGCACATATCCTTATTGCGTGGTAGCACACACCTGTAATTTAGGCTGCTCAAGAGAGTGTAGCAGACAGACTGCAAGTCTGAGGGCCAGTCTGGGCAACTTAGGGAAACCATACCTCCAAATTAGCATTTAAAAAGCTACAAATGTAGCTCAATGGTAGAACACTTTCCTAGCACACACCAGGCCCTCTTTTTCAAAAAAAAAAAAAAAAATCAATAGAGGATATGAAAAAGGAAATAGATTCTGAGAACAGTCTGCATCCCAGAAGATCAGCTGGAAGAGCTCCCTTGCTCTTCCAGCAAAATCACAGAGTAAAATCACAGAGCTAGGAAAGCACCAACAGGATAAGGGTCAAAGATTCAACTCAGGATCTAAGGTGGGGGGCTGTCAGCTTTCCGAGAGCAGAGAGATGAACTAAAGGGAATTCGATCACTTAAGAAATATTAGAGGAGAAGAGAGACATGAATTTCAAGATGTGAACGGGCTCCGGGCAGGGAATGATGAGTGCATGCACACCCAGCCTCTGCCTGGCCACAGGGAGGATGCCAGAGGAATGACTGGCTCCCAGAGCCCCGGAAGCCACGGGGACAGCTGCTCACTTGATCCCTGGGACCCATGTGGTGACCAGAGAGAGCAGACAAGGCAGAGACATCCTCACAGGTTGGAGATCAAATTAGAGCAGAAGTCTCCAAAGAACAGAAGATGGAGAGACCGAGAAATGGCACGAGGGAGAGGGACGCCCCTCCTGGGCCGCTAGAGAACCACGTGTCTGAGAAGCAGAGTAGAAGGTGTGAGGGAACACACAGTCAGAGCCTGGGGCCAGAACGAACAATTCTAAAGTCATCAGTGCCACTCAGACACCGCAGCAAGGAAGAAAAAGTGTCCCTAGCCTTCCTCCTGGCATGGTGTGATCAGAGTGGAAACACAAAACATGAGAATCAGGGTGTTCTTAATATTTAACTGGGACCCAGCAAGACAGAATTAAAGGCTTAGGATGGGGGAAGAGGCAAATGCTGAGTGTCGTTGCTGGGGTGAACTGTGGCTGAGCCGTGTAGTCCCTAGAGGCACTGTCACAGCAGCTGCGTAGACCCCTGCACCCAGCCAAGGTGACATGGCCCTGGGCCAGGACCTAGAGTGACAGTGTCTACGGCCTCTGTTTCCTGGTGGTGCCGAAGAACAGCTCCCTTTCGGGCCAGTTCTGCAGGGTGGCTGAGAGAGTGACTCCTGAGAACGTAGCCTCAAACCTGCTCCTCCAACAACCTTGCAGCCGCTGAGCTCCTTGTATGGATCTCTCCATGCTTTCAAGACAAGCTGTCACCTGTGGTGGAATTATGGCTAATACAAGCAATACACACAAAATAAGATGGAAAAGAGAAAAACAAATCATGTCATTTGTCCCACTAAATGTGAATGGGATAAATTTCCCTATTTACTTTGTTGGTGTTGTTTTTTGACCCTTAGCAAAATTTAGTTTTCTCTATTAACTGTGAAGGAAAAGGAGAAAGGGGAAAGGGTGAAGGGAAGGGAGAAATCCATCCTATATAGTCACTTTGAAAAAACATTTGTCTTTATCTGCTAAACTTAAAGATTTGTCAGATATCTAATTCAGAAATTCTACTCTTAGGTACATATCCAAGAAAAATGAATATTGCCACCAAAAGACATTGCTATGGCTGTGTCTAGATGTCTCCCCCCTCATGTGGTCATAGGTTGCTCTTTTTGAGAGGTGAGTAGATCGAGAGTGTGTGTTTGACTTATGGTGCGTTGGTGGGATTCAGGGTGCGTGATTACTAAATCAGTTCACTGATTGGATTGCCACCATCCTAATCCCAGTAGTCTACATAAAGTATCAAAAGAGCAGAAAGAAGCTGTTAAGGCTCTTTGTTGTTTTTGCTACCTGTGGTCACAATGAACTTGTCTCCTCCACAACACCCCTCTGCTCCACTTTGGGGCTGCCTGATTAGGAACTGAACCTCTACAAACCATGAGCTAAATACACCTTTCCCCTTTAACATTGGGTGCTGGGTATTTTGTCTCAACAATGCAAGAAAAGTAACTAAAATAGACATGTACAAAAAGTGTCCAGCCACAGCCCCACAGCAAGAACCTCCCTGTGCCACCTACCCAAGCTCCAACCGTCCACAAAATTATGAGAAATTGCTCTCGAGATCATGCAAACAAGCCACTGAGATTGGGGATGATAGCTGCCGGTTACATCCTGTGACTCAAGAATATGTGTCAGGGCCACAGGAGGGGAACAGCGGGCATGCAGAGGAGGGGAGGGTCCGTCTGGAAGAATCGGGAAGCTTCCTAGAGGAAGTAGCTGCACATTGGCATGGTGCCGTGCGTGCTGCGCTGTGGATACACCTGTGAGGGCTTCTCTGGCTGAGCCTAGCCTCTTCATTTTCACTTGAATGCTGCCAGCTGCAGCGGGCTCCCCCTGCTAGCTCAAAGCCTGTCCCTCTTGTCTTACCCACTCTCTCCCCAGCACTCATAGCTTCAAGGATTGCTTATCCGGCTGACCGTTTCAGAGGGGTATCATGGGGAAAAGGTGTTCCAGCCATGGCATCAAGAAGCAGAGAGAGAGAGAAGGGAGGAGCCAGAGACAAGAATCTAAGCCAGGCATGGTGGCGCATGCCTGTAATCCCAGCACTCGGGAGGCTGAGGCAGGAGGATTGTTGTGAGTTCGAGACCAGCCTGAGCTACAAAGTGAGCTTAAGGCCAGCCTGAACTGCATAGTGAGACCCTGTCTCAAAAAGACAAAAAAAAAAAAAAAAAAAAGAATCTACCCTTCCACCCTGGCCTGCCGTGCTGGTTCTGGGTGCACTGAGCTGCGATCTAGGCTGGGCGTGGTGGTGTGCACCTGTAATCCCAGCACTTGGGAAGCTGAAACTAGAATCACTGTAAGTCCAATCTGTGTAGTGAGACCCTGTAGGCCCTGCACTAAATACAAAAAAAAAAAAAAAAAAAAAAAATCTACCCTTCCAGGTCACAACCCCACCACCACACAGTGCATTCAGCTCCAAGCTCCACAGGGCAGCTTTATGATTCAGCCATGTTCCACACCCAAGAGTCACTGGAGGACCTTTTGGATTTAAATCATAGAAGCATCCTATCGTACAGACCAGGCCTCCAATCACCTCTCTGGCATTGTACTGCCACTGCGACCCATGGGTGCTCAAGGTCTCTAAATCCCACCCCAGCCCTGCAGCCAATAAGTGGCTGCCAGTGTTCTTTCTGTGGGAGGAGGAGGACAGTTTCATTGCTGGAGAACTCAGACCCCCAAGGTTGTCCATCCTTTGGACAATGAAAGCTGAGGCCACAGCAAAGATGAAATCCCTGGTGGTGCCCCTGTAGAGGACAAGACAGCCAGTGATGTCATCAGGAGTGCCTTGGAGGGAAGGAGCAAGCCCTCAACCCTGAGAACAAACAAAAATAGCCCAAGGTCCATCAGAAGTGTCCCAAGAGCCAAGAAAAGTCCATTTCTAGAGGGAAGGGTGCTTGGTTGATGCTGCAGGGCATAAAAGGGAGACAAGCTCAGCAAGACCCCTCTCCAGAGGGTGGGAGATGCACATGACCTTTAGTGACCTCAAGACCCCTCTCTAGAGGGGTGGGAGATACACATGACCTTTAGTGGTGCTGCTTCCTCTGGTTGTGAAGGCTTTTCCAAAGACCAGTACCAGTTCCTGAACACCCATTTGAGCTGCATGGAAGCTGATAGAACTGCTTTCAGGCTTTTTCCAAGGCCACTGACTTGTGTACCCTCTCAAATGGAATGCAGAAAGTGGGTCTTCCATTCCTTCCACAAACACACCTAACTCTGAACCATTTCCACCATTTTCCCACGGGTCACTACATTTGCTCTGCTCCTTTGGTACCAAACAGACCAAAGCACATGGACAGGATTGGGAGACCCAGGTGAATCCCCAGCCCCACCCTCTAGTCACCAAGGCACAGGCCAGCCCTCACCTTCCCTTCTAGTCTTACCTTCCCTCCTAAGAGTCCAGGAACAGACCTGGAGAAGATAGGTTACCTCCAAATCAAGAGAATGCGATCCCTCAGGAAGGAACTCCGCTGAGGAAGGGGAGGCAGAGGGGCCACCCAGCAATGCTCAGCGCTAGAGCCTTTCTCTGCGCGTGGCTCCATCTGGTGGGCAGATGGAGGGTCAGGACCTGGTGCCGCACTGGCCTCGGAGATACACCCCAGCTGCCACGCCGTGTCCTGATGCTCTCAAGAAAAGAGAAAACCAGCCACTGTCCCCAAGGCCATGTTCTGTCTGTCTCTGCACTCTGTATTCAAGACATTGGCTTTGTCCAACCATCAGCCCCCTGTGGCCATAGGATGACCATCCTTAGCAGCGGGGTGGCCTGAGTCCTGATCAGCACAATTCGCGGGAGAGAGCCCATACTGCACCGTTGGCTGGGCCCTGACTTGTAGCATTTGCCAATTCCGGCAGTGTAAACACTCCTACCGAGCTGCTAATGTGACAGCACAGTTGAAAAGAAAGGCATATGGCAGATTCTCACGAGCCAGTTCTACAAGCCCTGGCACACCATGGGTGTAGGGAAGGGTTTCCCAGAACCAGATAAAATCCCCATGGCATTGGACCAGCCTCGGCCCCCGTGGAGCCAGAGTTAATTTCACCCGATCTCTTCGGTAGCTACATGGGCCAGGGGAAGGAAGGAGGAGAGGACACTGGACAGGCAGACTTGAGGGGCACAGTGAGGGGCCCTCGCCTTCCCTGGGGTCCCCTTCAGCAGCCCCCCCAGCCAGCACCTCCTAACCCAGGCAATAACCCTGACAGCAGCCCTCTAAAGGGCAGAGGTGGGCAGTGGCTGACCCCTGGCCTGGGAGCCAGTGAAGACTGAGGCTGGCAGACAGAGGGGCCTCAGGACCAACCGGAGCAGCGAACCGTTTTGCCGCCTGCGCAGTGGCTGCCAGCCATGCCTGTGAGGCTGGAGCAGCACCCTGGCCTGGTACCACTGCAGCCAAGAGGACGCCTCACTCTGGATGAGCTGAGCAACCCCCCCCCACGTTCCTTCTCTGGAGCTCATTTCTCTTCCAAGATAAAAAAAAAAAGCACTTGAGGAAGCCAAAAAGAGTTTTCTAAGCTACTGCCCCACCTGCCCCAGAACCAGAGGTCCCCATGCGTGCCTGAAAGGACAACTCTCTCCCCTACCTCCTGCTCTGGAACCACGCAGTGGCCTCTGGGTGATGTTTCCTGCATCATGTGCACAGAAAACCTGTTTCTCTTTGCTGCCAGCAGAGCTAATTGCTGAGTTAATTGGCAATGTGCGGCTCAGTGAAAAAGAGCAAGTTATAAAACTGTATTTATAGTTTGACATTATTCTTGAGGAAAAAAATAATGTGTCTGAGTTGGGTGGGTGTAGCTCAGTGTCCATGTAAATGGGCACAGACAGTAAGAATAGATCCTGGACGCTCGCTGAGGACGAGTTTGTCTGTCCATCTCCAGTGGACATTTGGCAATGTCTACAGGTATTTTTGATCGCTGCCATCTCAAGAGGAAAGCATTGCTGGCACGTCGCCGGTGGAGACAATGCCCAGGACAGCCCTCGGCCCAGTGTCATCCAGCCCCAAGGTCAGCAGTACTGACCCTGAGCTCAGCAGTGCTCCCAAAGTGGGGCCCTCAAACCAGCAGCAGCAGCAGCAGTGTGCCCAGAAACTTGTTGGAGGTATTGTTTTAGCTTCCTCCCCCCCCAGCCACTGGGGTGGGGCCTGGAAAGGGGCCTTGCTAGAATCACAGAGCTAGGAATAGATATGTTATCTCTTTGAAGGGGAGACAGTGATTTTTATGTTTTTCTTTTTCTCTGCATTTTCTAAAATCTATGTCTTTAACTAGACACTGTTACTTTTGCGATTGGACAAAATATACTCAAAAGTCTTAATCAATGAGCTATGGCTGGGTGAACAGAATACTAACCCTGGCTCAGTTTAAGGAGCCAGCTGTGTGGCCCTGAAAAGGAGAAGGGTGATCTGGGCCTCTGCCTTCTCATCTGCAAAATGGGTATCACAAATATCCTCAAGCTGATTGGGAGATGAAATAAAATCCCAGGCAGAAGCACCCAGAAACATGCTGGGCTTGTGAGAGGTGAGCACTCAGTGCTGGTGGGGACTCTCCAGGAGAAAGAGGAGGGAAGATTCCCAGGAGGCAGAGGATGGCCAAGGCCCAGGTCACAATGGGAGGCCACTGTAGCAGCTCTATAGACCCATAGAGACTGTGGCCATTGCCCGTGACTGTCACAAGGAACACAAGGACAAAGTGCTCAGAAAAGGCCTGGACGTCCCTGCCCAGCCAGACCTCTGGCCTGGACCCCCTTGGGGCTGAGATTTGTAGCTGTTAGGAACTCCAGAGCCACAGCACCTCAAGCTGGCCCTAAGGTGTTCCACATGCTTCATTACCAAATGAAGGTCAAATGACCTTGTCCTCCCTGGGTCCCAGAAGGAAGCCAAGCATTCATGCTCTGTTTCTCAGGGGATCCCCCTTAAGTGAGCCAAAAGCAAACTTTGCCCAGAACTTCTGTCTCTTTCTATAAAAACCCAAATGTGTAAGGAGGGGAGATTATGCTGGGAATCTCTGATGGATGGGGAGAAAAAAGAAAGGATCCCCAGAGCCAAACTAAGGCAGAGGCCTCAGATGTTCTGGGGAGTGAGGTCCCAGAGCCCCTGTCCCACAAAGCCTAAGGAAGGGGCCAGTCATGGGGTCCCAAAAGAGGCCACCCAGGTGGGGCCACCTTGAGGCTGGACACAGGGAAACCACAGGTCTCCAGGAGACCACAGTCACAGCAAAGTTCATCTCCAAGGTGACTGTGGAGAATGGTCTGGAACAGGCCTCAAAGCTGGGAGAACTGCCAGCTCCCCATTTACTCTTGGGGAAGAGAACCCACTGAGGGTGAGGACTTCTGGCCCAGAGTCAGGATAAATTGGATGCAGATTCCTATCAGAGTAAGCAGCAGTTTAAGCTTGGGAACCAGAAATGGTACCTATTAGCCCCAGAACTGAAGAGGAATTATTGTCTGCTTTTATTTTTTATTTTTTATTTTTTTTTATTGTCTGCTCTTAGAGATGATGAAGAGAACTCACAGAGGCGAGCACCTCGCCAAGGATTCCTCGCCCAAGTGGCACTTCATTCCTGGCTCTTCCGCACTGTGCACGCCTCACGTCTGTCAGGGGTTCCCCCACCACCACCCACAGCCCAGGAGGCGTGGCCTGCAAAGACAGGGCACAGCGGACAGCTCCTGGCACCAGTGAGGTGGGGCATTTCTGGCACCAGAAGACATTTGCCATTTGTTTGTAATGGAACAGGGGAGTGGAAAGGGGTGGGGAGTAACAGAACCAACCCGAGGAAGGTCGTGCTGTGGAGGCCTGAGATCCCTCTGTCCACAAGGGTGCGGGTGACTGCCCTGATGTGAGCCGGGCCACACACAGACTCGACTGTCCTTGGGCCCCGTGGCCCCCTGGCCCATGTCCCCACTCCCCGCTGGCAAGATCCTGGTTACTTAGTCACATGTGTGTCCAGTGCCTCTTCTGATAAGGGGCACACTGTGTATAAAAGGATTTCCTCCACAGATCTGCTGGCCTGGATGCTGTCAGATGCTATTCTACCACAAAGCAGGACTGTCTTCTCCAGGGAAATGCCGAAGACCCAGAAGCAGCTCCACCCCACAGAGAGCCTAGAGCCCCACCTGTCCACAGCACACAGGAGCACCTGCTCCCCAAAACCTGGCCACCCACATTGTCATCTCTCTGAGTCATAATCAGACCACTACCAGGAATCAGACTCCTGCTGATGCTTTATATGTATAGGTCAACCGAAAAAGCAATATACATGGAGTTAAACACTGAAATAAAGACACACTGCTGCCAGAGGTCTCCCAGCTAGGCTAGATCTAAACCCTATTACACAAATCAGGCACTTTAGGTGATCTTTCTGGACCTCTGTCCCTACACCTGGGAAGTGAAGTGGCCCTTTTGGGGGGCTCTGCTGAGGCTCTGTGAGGCTTTGTGCTGGCAGTGCTCAGCTGACCCCAACCCATGGCAGGCACGCAGCAGGGTGTGTCTGCTGCAGGGTGGCCCTGAAGCAACCGTGCCACACAGCCAGGCGTCTTCCGCATCACCTCTGGTCACTAGGCACAGACAGGGTCATTGTTCGGTTTCCATGGTCCTTGTACCCCAGGACCAGGCAGGAACCTTAGTCTTGATGTTCTCACATGGGAAGGCCCAAGACAGAGTTCTGAGCAAAGCAGTGTCTTGACTGATCTTCTACAATTGTAGCATGACTGTAAGAAGCTGGGTAAGCCATAAATACCAGAAGTTTCTTTGCCTCAAAGTTCTGGAGACTGAGGGGATCAGGGAACTACACCTGACAAGGACCATAGCATGGGTCCTGTTGAGCTATAGCATGGGGGAAGGGGAAGAGAGTGGAGACAAGATGGAAAGGAAGGAAGGAAGGAAGGAAGGAAGGAAGGAAGGAAGGAAGGAAGGAAAGGAGGAGGGAGGAAACAGGGAGGGAAGGAAGAAGGAAGGGAGGGAGGGAGGGAGAAAGAGAGGGAGGGAGGGAGGGAAGGAGGGAGGAAGGGAGGGAGGGAGGGAAGGAGGGAGGGAGGAAACAGGGAGGGAAGGAAGAAGGGAGGGAGGGAGAAAGGAAGAAGGGAAGGAATAAAGGGAGGGAAGGAGAGAGGAAGGAAGAGAGGGAGAGAGGAAAGCAAATTGGGCAGAACTCATTGAATTTATCAGAACCAGTCCCACAATAACTCTCCATCTCCTGCATGACACCACTCCATTCACAAGGACCCTCCTAATGCAATCACCATGTAAGGACTTGTACTTCTTAATACTGTTACAAAGGCAATTAAATTTTAGCACAAGTTTTATAAGGGGATTTCAAATCACAACAGATACTACATCCTGTCCCTTGGAGCTCTTGGAAAGACAACTTTGGGTGCAGCCCTCACCCCAGAACCAGCCACTCCTCATGGCCTGAGGAGACTTGGGGCAGGGGGCTGTGTCCAAGAGGAAGGTACAAGGACTCACGGGGTACATGAGACGAAGCCGCCGCAGGAGGAAGCAACCACCCTGTCACTCTTCGAGCTCATTGTGTCCCCACTGGGACCCATTTTGGTACCTGCCCGAGCATCTGGCTAGCTGAGAAGGTGTTGGCATCTGGTTTTTAACAGGAAAAGAAAGAATGAACCTCAGAGAGCCTGATGGTTACCTGTGGTTTCCTTGGAAACCGAGCTCCCTGCTCACCTTCCTCAGGCATCCTCTCATCTGTCTCCAGCTTTTCTCTCTCTTGCCTTGGTCTGAGCCATGAATCCAAGAATGGCTAAATCACTCCTCAGAGGGGACTGCGCCACCAGGGAAGAAGGGAGAATCCACGACTTCCCTGATGTCATCTAGAGACTATATTCCAGGGGAACTGAGGAACCCTAGTGGGTGAGGGAAAAGAATGCCTACAAATAAATGTGAGAGGAAAGAGAATCAGAAAGTCATTTTATAGCCTCCAATAAAATCACTGGCTCAGGCAATGGCTGGAACATTGAAAGGAAAAAAGTTGATGAGTGTCCTACTTAGTAGCAATCCCCTTGGCAATATGGTGACTAAACAGCAATGCCATTTGCCACTTGAGCTCAGAGTTGCCTGGCTCGGCTTCCCAGGTCTCACCTGGGGTCTCTCATGCAGGTGGAGCCAGACGGCAGCAAAGGCTGCAGTCGTCCACGTGGAAGACAGCCAAGATGGCCTCCCACGCTCATGGCTGAGGGGCAGAGATGGCGATGGCTGGCGATGCGCTGTCTCCCTCTCTCCGTATATCGTGTATAATATAATGTATAATATTTTAATACACTACTGTATAATATATCATACAGGTATAGATATAGATATCCAGCTTTGGGCCTCCTCACAACATGGCAGCCTCAGAATAGCCACACCCTTTACACAGCAGCTGGCTCTCCTCAGGGTGAGGTTCTCACTGGGAAGCCACAGGCTTTATGTATATATATATATATGTCGGAACTGATATGCAGCTCAGGCTGGCCTTGAATTCATTATGTAGCCCAGGCTGGCCTTGAGCTCACAGAGATCCTCCTTCCTCAGCCTCCCAAATACAAATACTGGGATTACAGACGCACACCACCATGCCTAGCCACCACAGGCTCCTGGTGGGCTGGCTCAGAGATCACACATTCCGGTGGACCAAACCTAGTCAGAGAGCCACCAGCTTCAAGGGGAGGGTTCACATAGCTACGGGAAGGTCTGACTCACTGGACAGCTATCTTTGGCAACTAGCTCCCTAGCAAGGCATTTTACCATGGAGGGGTCGGGCTGCCACCTTCTGAACCCGCAGATCCCCCGTGATATTACGAAAGGAGAGACGAAGCGCCCATGTTGTCTCCTGCTACAGTGTGATAGGACACAGGCAGCCCTGCTCAGGACTCACCCTGTGAAAAGCTGAGCCCAGTTCTAACTGGCCATCTGTCGTATGTTAGTCAGCTTTCCATTATGATAACAAATACCAGAGACAATTAATTTAGAAAGAGAAAAGGCTTATTTTGGCTCTGTTTGTTTGTTTGTTTATTGGTTGATTTTCAGCCAGAGTCTCACTATGTCACCCAGGCTAGCCTTGAACTCTCAGGGATCCTCCCGCCTCAGCTTACCAAGCACTGGGATCACAGGCATGCTCACCATGCCTGGCCTTGGCTCATAGTTTTAAAAGTCTTGATCAACAGCTGATTTGCCTCACTGCTTTGGGCTTCATGGCAGAAGCTCAAGGCAGAACAAAGCTGCCCACTTCAAGACCAAGAAGCAAAAGAAAGAGGGGAAAGACCTGGGGTCCTTCAAGGGCTCCTGAGTGCCTAATGATCTCCACCCCTTAGAGATTCCACTCCCTCCCACTCTGGGAACAAAGCCTTTAACACATGGGCCATTGGGAGACATTTAAGATCCAAACTACAGGGGCTGGAGAGGTAGCTCAGCGGCACAAGCACCTGCCTGGCAAGCACAAGGTCCTGGGTTCAATTCCTGGCACCAAACTATAGCATGGTGCTAGCATCCAAGTCTGAAAAGTGTAGGGGAGAGAACAGCTAGGCTCCACCACAAGCAGGAAAGTCCTCAATGTGTCAGACCCCAGGAGGAGGGGCCAGGATCCTTCCATACAAGCAGCATGAAATTTTAAAAAGAAGGAAGAGAAACAGCCCAAGATTGAAAAGGCCTTTGGAGAACTGGAAGCCAAATGCTACCCTTGGGCCTTCTCTGGATCCAAATTCCAGCAAACCCATCAGAGTACAAAAGCCACTCTGAGACAAACAGGGAAATCTGATCATGGCCTGGGTACTAGATGATCCCGAGTGGTTAATATTTATTTTATTAGATGTGATGGTGGCTTTGTGGTTATATAAGAAAATGGCCCCCCCTTTTTTTTTTCAAGAAAGAGAAAGTATATAGAGGTGAAGTCACATTATGGTTGAGATTTATTTTAAATACTTCAGCAGAGAGGAGAGAGGACGTGGTCAGAGAGTGACAAAAATCCTGCTAATTACCACATCTGGGTGGGGAAGGGCCAAGGAGCTCCATGCTCCTGTTCTCTCCATGTCTATGTTTGAAATAGTTCATAATAAAAAGGAAAATTTGAAAGGGGAGGCACTGAGAAGGAGCCTTTTATTCCCCACAGCTCCTGACAGCCTGGCCTCGTGCTGGAGTCATTTGTCACAGCACAGCTCGGCTGCCCAGGCAGTCGTCAAAACAAATGTGGCATTTCAAAGTCACCTTTCATAAAGCCAGAGGCGACTTTCTCAGCTGTCAGCTCCCACCCCTCCTGCTGTGAGCTGGGGGCTCCACTCAGCGAAATGGCAGATTTTAGCTCCTGAGAAACAGCGAACCCCTCCATCTGGGGATCACCTGTTACCAGGGTTCTGTCCCCTTTGTGGGGTGACATCAGCTTCAAGAAAACCCTGAAGACCATGTGCTTGGTCAGGGAAGGTCTGAAGCAGACAGAAGAAAGCGGAGGGCATGTGAGGCCGCATGTGTCCCCCCGCCCCCAGGCAGGAGATGGGGGCTTAACTGGCTGTGGCCAGCACTCCCTCAGGATGGACACTGCTTCTTCCTTTGTAAAAAGACAGGGCTGCATCCACAGTCCCCACTCCTGGCTCCTCCTCGGCAAGTATCTCTACTGCAGGGTTTTTTTGTTTTTTTTTTTTTTGTCTTTTTGAGACAGGGTCTCACTGCAGTTCAGGCTGGCCTAAGCTCACTTTGTAGCTCAGGCTGGTCTCGAACTCACCAACAATCCTCCTGCCTCTGCCTCCCGAGTGCTGTATACTGCAGGTTTGAAACCACCTGTATTCAAGAAATTTCCAGTGATTCCGAGGCCATGGTCTGAGATCAATCAACTCTGAGGAGCACGGGGCCTGGACACAGAGTCTGCAGCCCCTGTGGCTCTCACACGGGCTGAGCCAGACTGCTCGGGAGGGGTGCAGCAAAGAGGGCAGGAGCTGAGCCATCCGGGGACACCTGGGCTGGCGGAGTCCCTGCTTCTTTGGGGCTCGTCTACCAACTGAAGCAGGACCACTGCCTGAGCCATGGCCTCTACCTGTGAGATCTTGCTGCTGCTGAGCAGCTGCTCACCCGGCCGTGCCCCGTGAGTCCCTGGGGCCTCTGGGTTCTGATTCCCCACAAGCAGATCTAAACCTTATATCTGCACCCTCTCTGAGGAGAACCCAGGCCAGGCCAATGTCTCCCCCATGAGACATGATCTGCGCCCTGAGTTTCATCTCATCAGAGCATAGAGGGACGGAGCTTTACAAAGAAGGTCCACGGGTTCAAGTATATGAACTCTTCACTGAGTCCCTCCTGAGGGCAAGGCCACATGCTCTCCCTGGGATGCCCTAGGTCCCCAAAGCACTTTTTGGAACCAGCACAACTCAAAGAATGCAACCCCAATGAGTCTGCCAAAATTACTTCTTTCCCACAATAACAGTGGGTAGAATCTACAGTATAGCTAGGTGCCTACCTGCTGGCCCCTGGCTACACACAGCGAAGTTGACACAGAGTTCGTGGAAAGACAGGACACCAGGCAGGAAGTGACTCTGTAACCCCAACTGCCAGCAGTCCAGGAGTCCTGGCCTGCCCTCACTCAGGCCACTTCCAGAGATGGCACTGACACCAGGACCGAGAGAGGCTGCCTGTCTCACAGGTCCTGTTCAGCACAGCTCTGGAGCTGCAGCAGGGGTGTTAGGAAAGAAAAGAAAATAAAAGCTACAGGTACCAGAGAGAAAGAAGTAAAATGATCTCTATTTATAGAGGACATAGTATTGTGTATAAAAACTCCAGAGGAATTCACAAAAAGAGAAAATAGAAGACTATTAAAGGACTGGGTGTATGGCTCAGAGGTAGTATACTTTCTTAGTACCTTTAAGGCTCTGGGTTTGATTCCCAGCACCAAAAGTAAAACAAAACAAAACCAAACCATGACTAGGGCTGGAAAGATAGCTCAGTGGTCTAAGTGCCTGCCTGGCAAGCACAAGGACCTGAGTTCAACCCCAGTACCACATGCCATGCCAGACCCCGAGCCCCAGGCACATGCCAGCCCCAAAACTAGGTGTGGTGGTGCACACCTATAATCCTAGCACTGCACTGGGAAGGCTGAAACAGGAGGATCACCTTGAGTCCAAGCTATGCAGTGAAACTTGTATCAATGTTTTAAAAAGTTTTTTTTTTTTTTTTTTAAAGCTATGACTAATAGGGAATTCAGTATGGCTGCATCATCGACATATAAAAATCAGGCAGTGGGGGTCTAGCTCAGGGGCAGCTCATTTGCTTAGCCATGTAAGCCCGGGGTTCAATCTCTAATACTTAAAAAATAGTTTTAAAAGTATGTTTCTAAGGAGTTGGAACATAGACTCAGTGGAACAAGTTCAATCCCTGGTACAAAAAAAAAAAAAAAAAAAAAAGATAATTAATTAATTAATTGTACAAAAGTATGTTTCTAGGGAAAAAAATGGAAATAGCTAAATAAGGAAGAGTTGAAGGGAAGGCAAGGGAATGGGAAAAACTCAAACTATATTATGTATAAACACAAATCCTTGGGGCCAGGGAGATGGCTCAGTAGAATAAGCACTTCCCTGGCAAGTGCAAGGGCCTGAGTTCAATCCCTGGTTCCGCCAAAAAAATAAATAAATAAATTTTTTAAAAAATTAAATGTAAAAAAACACAAATCCTCTATGTTGAGTGTGATCAGTATATATACCTACAATGTACCAATGAACTTAATTAATAAAAAATAAGGGCCAATGAGATAGGTCAGCAGTCTAAAGCACCTGTTAGGCAAGCTCAGGCAAGCATAGAGATCATGGTTTGATCCCCAGGACCGCATGCTGAGCCAGCCCCACCCCCAAGGGCAGGCTGAGCAGGCCCCCAAAAAAATAAAAATAAAAATTTAAAAAGTGATGCTCCTAAAAACTTGCAATAAACAACCCAAAACTGAAATTTAACAAATAATTCCACTTCCACTATTATTAAAAATAATAAACTACTTTAGAATAAATTTAGCTCCCTGGCTCCACCAAAAAAAAAAGAATAAATTTAGCAAATAAAAAATTGTAATTTTTGTACTCTAAAAAACTACTCAGTGATGCTGAAAGAAATTAAAAACCTAAATTAATGGGAAGACATCCATATCCATTCATGGCTTGGGAGACTTAATGCTGGTAATGTGACAGTAGGCTTCAAACTGATCCACGAGTCAGTGCAGCCTCTATCAAAATGCCAGCTGGAGTCTTTGCAAAAATTGTCACGTTAATCCACAAATTCATGTAAAAACTCAAGGAGCCCAGGATAGCCAAAACAATATTGAATATAGAGTAACAATAGAATAGAATTGCTAGACGGAAATAAATCCTTACATTTAATTGAATTTTTCACTATGCAGTTCAGGCTGTCCTTCAGCTCACTTTGTAACTCAAGCTGGTCTTGAACTCACAACAATCCTCCTGCCTCAGCCTCCCAAGTGTTTGGATTACAGGTATGCGCCACCACGCCCGGCCATTTAATTTAATTTAGCAAGAGTGGCAATATAGGTCATACAGGCCACTGGAGAAAGAATGGCCTTAAACAAATGGTACCAGGCAACTAGATTTCCGTGCACAAAAAAATTAAGATGGAGCCAGGTGGCACACACCTGTAACCCTCACACTTGGGAGGCTAAAGCAGGATTGCAAGTTTGAGCCCAGCCTAGGCAACTTAATAATGCAGCAGGACTCTGTCTCAAAATTAAAAAGGGTTAAGGACATGCTTCAGTGTAAATGCCCTGGGTCCAATGCCTACTATTGCAAAATAGAGAGACAAAGAGCGAGCCCGAGAAAGAGAGAGAGAATGCAAAGGTAGAAATCTCTGTGACTCTGAATTAGACCATAGTCTCCTAGATGTATCAGCGAAGCCTAAGCAACAAAAGATTAATTAATTAAGACATCATCAAAATTCACAACTTTTGTGCTTCAAAGGATACCTAGCAAGTAAAAAAGACAATTCATGCCATAGAAAAAAAGTTTGCAGGTCATTTACATTTATAAAAGGCTGTTATCCAGAATATATAAAGAATCCTCACAACTTAATAATAAAATAAGTAATCTAATCAGAAAATGTGTGCCAACTGAGGTGGTGCATGCCTGTGATTCCAGTACTCAGGAGGCTGAGGCAGGAGGATTGCTGTGAGTTCAAAGCCTTTCTGGGCTATATAGTGAGTTCAAGGCCAACCTGAACTACATAATGATACTCTGTCTCAATAAATAAATAAGTAGGTTCAGCAGCACAGTGCCTGCCTGCCAAGTCCAGGCCCTAAACTCAATCCCTAGTACAAAAGAAAAAAGAAAGGAAGAAAGATCTGAACATATATTTCTGAAAAAAAAAGATATATAAATGGCCAATAAATACATGGAAAGAGGCTCAACACCACAGCCACCGGAGAAATGCAAACTTAAATCACAATGAAATAGTGCTTCACACCCACTAGGGTGACTATAAATTTAAAGCCAGACAATACTAGTAATGTCAAAGATGTGGAGAAATTAAAACCCTTTTAAGCTGCTCTGAAAGTGTAAAATGATGCAGCCATTTCCAGAAACAGCCCGACACTTCCTCAGAGCCTTCAAAGTAGTCGCCCTACAACCCAGCAATTCTAGCGGATGGACCCTCCCCCACGCAAAAAAAAAAAAAAAAAAAAAAAAAGGAAAACACACACTAACTGGCTTCTTTTTCGAAGCATCCCCAGATCTCATACCTCCCTCCAATCAGAGAGCCAAGGGAGCTGCACCTGGCAGGCCAGCTTTGCCAAGATCACGTTCTTCTCTGGCTTCCAGAAGGAAGCTCCGTTCACTGAGCAGTGCAGCAGCAAGCACCAGCCCCAGGGACATGGCTCAAGGTTGAGCCTGTTTGCCCTGGGGCACCGCTTGGCCGTGCCTCCTCCCCGTTCAGTCCTTCTTTTACCTGGGAAGTGTCTCTTTTGGATGCCAGGGCACACCTGTCTCCTAAATCCAGATGTCAACAGATGGGAAAATGTTGCTGTTACTGAGCAGCTACTCACGTGAGCCCAGCACACACGCGTATTTCTTCTTGTAATCCTAGGACAGTGGTGGCAAATGTTTTTAGAGCTTTCAGTGATACAAGTGTCCTGTTGCAGCGAGCAAGCCATAGGTTCGCCTCCACTCCCATAGGGTGACCCAAGAATGTTAGTGTTTTGTTGGGTTTTTAAATATTTATTTATTTATTTGGTACAGGGTCTCGCTATGCAGCTCGGACTCATAGTGTCTCAGCCTCTCCAGAACTGGATTTATAGACATGTGCCACCACACCCAGTTTTGTTGGCCAGCTCAGGGCAGGGCCAGCATGACATGAAGTACCACGGTTCAAACCCAGATCCTTGTGCTTGCCAGGCAGGCACTCAGACTGCTGAGCTATCTCCCCTGCCTTGTTTAGTTGTAATTTGTTTGGGGTTTTTATCATGCAAGAAATCAAACCCATGACCTCACACGTGCCAGGCAAGTACTCTATCAACGAGCTAAATCCCCAGTCCTGACATCTGTGTTTTTATAGCTCCACAGACTCTCTGAAAGTCCTGGGGCCAGCTCTTCTACAAAACTTAGAAAGATGACATGATGCGTGCATAGTGCATTATGTAAAGCTCTCAGTGGGCCTCGAGCAGCGCCCTGTAATCAAACATATTACTGTTTCCACCATGAGATGTCTGAATATTCTCAGTGAGGGAAACAAATAAAGACTATAAATAGCCTGACATCACTCACTTCACAATTTGAAGCGCTGAATCTCCAGCCAGGGAGGTCTGCTCTGAGGCCTCTGTCTTGGCTTAACTTCCCCGCACCCACAGCACCAATTTTTCAGCCGCATTGATTCCCATGCCACCCTTCCACACAAAACCTTCTTGCCATATTCTGTGGCTTCTAGGTCCCCAGGGAGTGACTGCAAACGCCTTTATTACATCCCCAGAAAATGTAGAGAGTGCCTCAGAGAATCATTCAGTGAATTAGTAAAACTCTAAGCTTAAAGGTATTATCCCTCAGCTGGGTCTGCAGAGTACCAAGGTAGAGAAGGCTTATCGCAAAGCAATTTTGGCTTTTTGGTTATTTGAGGGGTGTTTATTTTACTTTGTTTTGTTTTGGGTTCAAATGCATTTGTACAAAGGACCAAATTGCAACAAGATTCATAGAAAACCCAAGACTTTCTGATAAGAATCTCATTAGCAGAAGCACTGTCTGCCAGGTATAGTGGCACATGCAAGTAATCCCAGCTCTTGGAAGGCTGAGGCAGGAGGATCGCCTTGAGTTCAAGGCCAACCTAAACTACATAGAAAGATCTGGTTTCAAACAAACAAATGAATTAACAAACACTGCTAATTTGGACTAAATCAGACAGAGAAGCTAGTGTAGACTCCTGAACTTCTACAGGCAGAAAAAGAGTTGAGAAAAATCTAGCAACTTCTACCATAAGGTGACTCAGGTGGCAAAACCAGTGGCCCACACAACCAGGCCAAGGGCTGCGAAAATTATCTGTAGCCCTTCAGTCAGAAGGGAGTCACCTCCAAACATCTGTCTTGCTAGCTTTCACCCTCAAAGAGTTGTACTTGGGAATTGTGCCTGAGAGGCCCACGGAATTCTGTAACCTCAGGAAAGTTAAGATTGTTCACGCCAGTCGGGGCATGGTGGCACGCGCCTGTAATCCCAGCTCTTGGGAGGCTGAGGCAGGAGGATTGTTGTGAGTTTGAGACCATCCTGAGCTACGAAGTTAGCTTAAGGCCAGCCTGAACTGCATAGTGAGACTCTGTCTCAAAAAGACAAAAAAAAAAAAAAGATTGTTCACACATAGGAGAAACCTCACTGGTCAGGGCCCCTCCAGTGAATCAGCCTGGGAAGTTTTTGTTCAGTTTCACACCCTGGCTTTCCTCCTCAAAAGACTACCTGGCTCCTCAGAAAGTGACTCCTGAAGTGCCACACAGTGGATCCTGTGTAGGCTGGGGCACAATGACCCCCGCCCCACCTGGCTGTCACACAATTACTCCACAGTAACCTGAAACCAAGGAAATGTTGCTCTCTGACAATCTCACACCCAGAAACCTCCCACATATAGCTGGAGAAAGATGTCACTAGGGAACAAAGAGACATCACAACTCCACTCTCTGAAGCCTGGAGACTTGGCCTCACAGCCTCATTCAATGTTGTCACCTGCAGTTGAGGGCTACAGGTGACGAGGTGGCCAAGGCCCCAGATGATTGGAAGGTACAAATCAGAGAAGAACAGAAATGCTAAGCAATCTGACAGAGCAGAGGAGAGAAAGGAAATGGGGTGAACGCCAGAGGGTGCCAGGCGTGAGCCACCTCCTAGTCATCCTGAAGAAGGGTACCGTGTGCCCCTCAGGAGGCAGGGAAACTGAGTCTCGGGTGACTTCTTTGCCACACTCACAGGTTTTCAGTAAGGCTGGAACAGGCATCAGGTGAACACCATGGGAAAGGTTAGCTCCTGGCGCTGATTTGGTGTTGGTAGCTCTTGTGGGTAAGGTAGAAAGAACTGACGAGGAGGAAAGGGCGAGGAGACAGAAGAGTGGAGAGCGGATGGCCCCTGATGCTAGAGAGCATAAAGAGTGGGGCTCTGAGAGCCCAGGGGACCAGAAACCCATCCCAGCCCCAGAGAGGGGCTTCCTTAAAACAGGCTGCCCCTGCTGTTCTCCCCAGAACCCTGCCCACCCTGGCCCCACAGCCTACGTTCTGATTCCCATATGGGACAAATGACTGGGGCGACGGCAGACTGCAGAGCTCTCACCTTCTTGCCTCCTGACCCTCACCCAAACTTGCCCATCATGGCCCAGGCTGAAGAGCTGGACAGCCTCAGGGCCCTCAAGGGGTCCCAGGGAGCTATGGAGTTCACCAAGGGAGAGGAGAGTGCTTCCCAAATGTCCTGTCCCTGCTGTCACCTGAGTCCAGCTCCTCTAGAGAGGGACAGAGAAGAACATCAGATGTTCCTTGACCCCCACCCTGGGGACCCCCAAGCTGTGTCCTCTCCCCCACAGCACTGCATGCAGCCCCAGACAGACCTGAGGAGGGGCTTGGCTACCTACACGCTCTGTCCAGAAACCTTGGGTAAGACCGCAACCCCTTGGGCAGTTTGGAAGTCTCTGTGAACTCCTTCCCAGGGGTGATTTAAATTACATTGAAAAATATCTTCTTGTGGTGAAATACACATAAAATTAAACTGGCCATCCACTCTCCCTTTTCATTCAAATCAGGCTATAAGCCTACTTGTTGGTGCCTCCCATACCCAGGGCTGGTCCTTAATCTTCAGTAAACACACTCAGAACCATGCTGATCGATCAGCTTGGCGGACTGATGCAGTTATCCCATCATGACCCAGTCACTCCCAAAAGCCCCAGCTCAGAGCAAATGAGGCTTTGGGAGATAGTTTAGATGTAAACCTCAACATATGTCCTTATGAGACATACGACCTCCAAACGGATGCTCCCATCCTGTGTGCTGCCTTTTCTTTCTTTCTTTTTTTTTTTTTTTTTTTTTTTTTTTTTTTTTGTCTTTTTGAGACAGAGTCTCACCATGCTGGCCTTAAGCTCACTTTGTAGCTCAGGCTGGTCTCGAACTCACAACAATCCTCCTGCCTCAGCCTCCCGAGTGCTGGGATTGCAGGACTGTGCCACCATGCCCGGCTTGCTTTTTCACTTTGAATGAGATCTTTTGGAGCACCATGGTTTGGGGGGAGGGTTGCATTGTTCTGTTTGTTTGGTTGGTTTTTTTAACTGTTAAATAGATTTTTTTTAACTTTAATTTATTGTATTTTAACTTGAAGAGTGAAAAATAAAAGCAATAACAAAGAGAACAAATGACATAAACAGGGTAATATACAACGATACATATGTTACAGATTTTCACAACATGGATGGCTAATTATATATATATATTTATATATATATATTTATATATATATATATATTTTTTTTTTTTTAAATAAAACAATCCAGCTGGGCATGGTGGTGCATGCCTATAATCCCAGCACTGGGGAGGCTGAGGCAGGAGGATTGTGAGTTCGAGACCAGCCTGAGCTACAAAGTGAGTTTAAGGCCAGCCTGAACTGCATAGTGAGACCCTGTCTTAAAAAGACAAAAATAAATAAATAAATAAATAAATAAATAAATAAATAAATAAATAAATAAATAAATAAATGAAATAATCCAACACAGTCCAGCAGTCCACAATAGAAGCGGGTTATCAACTTTATATACCTCCATTTTTATATTTTTCTGCTGACTGAGTTAAAGCAAGACCTATATAACAAAAAATGTAACTTCTGTATCTGATAAGGTCAGTCAGGTACCCTCAGGGTTTATCCTGTAACCCTGTACCTCACTTTGTAGATCCCTTGTCAGTGTCAGCCTTGTGGATGAGTCATGGCCATTGTTTGACGAATTTGCTCTCTGTGGAAGCCTGGAGAAAGTTTTCTGTCCATGTGACTCTCCTTAGGTAATCACATTCTGCATAATCTCCTTGATTAGAAAATTTAGGGCACTACTGAGTTCCATGATGTTACAGAACAGGTTCTCCTATGTCCTGAGTCTTCACTGACCTTGAAAGGCTAGAGCCAAAATGTTGGCTGACCTTGCAGCCTTTCTTTTTTCTCCAATTTTTAATCTGCATACTTACATTGTTGGGCAACGAGGAGAGGGCAAGGAGAAACATTGAGAAACATGACAGAGGCAAGACCATTCACTTATACACACTAGATGAGTAAGACAATGATCCTGAGAAACATCAGGAGGTTTTTGAAACTAGCAGTTAAGGGGTAGGATTCTCACCCCGACTATATATGCTGATACCTGTGAACCAGGCAACTGCACTGAATTTAAAAAAATGTAATAGAAGGGTCACACTCCAAATGCCTGCCATTCTGGTCTTCTAAATATGTACTTCTTGTCATGACATACCAGCTATTACTACACTGCCCTAAAGGGTAGTAGATGAAAAATAAGACAAAAAAAATGTCACAAGACGGTCATGCTACAATGCTACTATGCTGTATGTGGATGGATTTCTAAATATCTATGTAAATATATGTAAGTGTTCATTCCTATTTCTTTTTAATTTTTTTTCTTCTTCATATTCTGTATGAACTTACAGTTTAGTATCTCAATACTTAATGTTTTGTTTTTTTAATGCAGTTCTTCTGCTGGGTTTGGTTGAACTTGAGGCTTCACACGTGCTGAACATGTGCTTGCGCTATCACTGAGTTACTTGCAGGCTTCTATTTTTCTTTTTTAAAGATTTATTTATTTATTTATTTATTTGGTACAAGGTCTTGCTTCACAGCTCAGCTTTTGGTGTCATATCCAAGAAGTCACGGCCAAATCCAATGTCATGAAGATTTTCCCTCATTTTTTTCCTGAAGCTTTCTTTCCACTGAGCTACACCCCCAGCCCCAGCCCCAGCCTTGTTTTTACTTTTTATTTTGAGAAAGGGCCTTGCTAAGGTAACTAAATTGACCCCAGATGAGCTCAACCTTGCAGTTCTCCTGCCTCAGCCTCCCAGAGTGCTGAGATACCCAGAGCTTTGATCAATTCTGAGTTATCTTTTTTATGCTATTTTTTAAAGATTTGTTTATTTATTTATTTATTTATTTATTTATTTATTTATTGTCTTTTTGAGACAGGGTCTCACTATACAGTTCAGGCTGGCCTTAAGCTCACTTTGTAGCCCAGGCTGGTCTCAAACTCACAACAATCCTCCTGCCTCAGCCTCCCGAGTGCTGGGATTACAGGCCTGTGCCGCCACACCCGGGTATTTATTTATGTTTATTTGGTGCAAGGTCTCGCTTCACAGCTCAGACTCATGGTGATCCTCCTGTCTCAGCCTCCCCAGTGCTGAGATTATAAATGTGCACCACCACGCCCTGTTTCAATGGCACGCAGTACTAGGGATTGACCCGGGTCTTTGCGCTTGCTAGGGAGGAGCTTAGACCACTAAGATATCTCCTGGCCATCTGAGTTATCTTTTATAGAGAATCTAACATAAAGATGCAACTTCAGTCATTTGCACTTTTATTTCCAGTTTCCTGGCAACATTTGTTAAATAACTTTTTATAATTTACTTACATATAGACAAACATAAGAGCTATGTTTGTAGCTCTTCGGAACTATAAACCAAAACAAATATACAAATTAAACACAAACAGAAAGTGCCCAGTAAAATTCAAGCATCACTAAATCAACTTAAGGGATGATATTGCTGTGCTGAAACTAAAGTCAACCAGCGCTCAGCAATAGCACAGCAGGTTCTGTCTGGTATCTCTCCCCATTGGGTTTCCATGGGAACCACACCCAGAAGCTCAGCCTTTGTGGTGCTCTCATTACCCGCCATCCCTAATACTCCAGTGTCCTCCCCAACACGAGCACGTGCGACCACACAGTTCCTTGGCATTGTGCACCACAGACGGGTCAGCCAGGTGGGCCGGAAGGGAGTATTTCTGTCATTAGCATAAGAACTTCTGTGCACACCTGCAATCCCAGCATTCTACAGAAGCTGAGGTAAGAGGATCACACAAGTTCAAGCCCAGCTCAGGCAAGTTAGTGATTTAACAGGACCCTGTCTCAAAATAAAATATTGTAGAGCCGGGTGTGGTGGCGCAGGCCTGTAATCCCAGCACTCGGGAGGCTGAGGCAGGAGGATTGTTGTGAGTTTGAGACCAGCCTGAGCTACAAAGTGAGCTTAAGGCCAGCCTGAACTGCATAGTGAGACCCTGTCTCAAAAAGACATAAATAAATACATAAATAAATAAATATAAAATAAAATATTGTAAAAGGGCTAATGAAATACCTCAATGTGAAGGCCTGAGTTCAATGCCCAGTCTTGAAAAAGACAAAGAAAGAAAGAAATATTTCTGTGAAGAATTTTTGGACCATGCAATTGTGCCTAAGGACCAAGAAGGTCCAGTTGGAAAACCCTGCATGAAAGAGAGTTGCACGAAATCCTTCTGGTTCTTGAGAGTAAACAATGGCTTTGTGGTGGCAGAGCTGCCTCTGCACATTATACAGCTTCAAATGATACATGTCTGTTATGGTCTGTATCTAGTTGTCCGCTCAAAGCCTCATGGGGCAACTGCCTCTTGAGGGGGCAGCGCATGACTAGAGGGTGTGGCCAGAGGACCAGGGCGGGGCCCGAGGGGCGAGAACAGAGACCAGCGAACCGAACTGTTAAACTGGTTGGCCTGTGCTTTCTCAGAGACCTGAAGAAGGTCATCCTGGACACAGCAGCACCCCAGCCTCTCCTCCAGTGCCTCGAAACCTCCAGAAACTGTGAGCTAAGTAAACCTTTTCTTCCCTCATTCTGAGTGTCGGGTATTCATCCCAGAATGAGAGAAGAGTGACGAAGACAATGTCGTCCCCCAATCATAGATCCTGTGGTCACACGGAGAGCACAGCCAGCCACGCTCCCAGGCAGGCACCACCCCCAGCCACTGCCCCCACCACCGTGCACACGAACCCCACCACTCCCACCTCCCTCCCTCTCAGGAGTCCTCACCGAGGCCTTCTACAGGCCTGTGGCCACATCCGTAGCCTCTCTCAGGCTCCGAGACATCTGTCCAAGTCCCTCCTCCTGTGTCATGAGGTTTCTCCTCTCTGCTTGATCGTTGCCATCCGCTTCTCATCTTCCTCTCCCTTGATCGCAGTCTCCTTCCAGTGCCACCTACTGCTGCCCCCAGCAAGACCTTGACGCCTCTGGACAGTGGTCTCCAGTCTCCTACTACCCCTGCTCCTGGTGTGTGTCAGTCCCATACCTGACACCTGCAGTGTGGGACTCAGGTGCCACCCTTCCTTCCTGGAAATTCCCCGAGGGCCTCAAGGGGCCTGTGCCCACCAACTGTCCTCCACTCTGCTGGCTCCTTCCCCATCTTGCTGTGGTCTAGCCTCTCTAGCATTGGGGCCTACCCTACGCCTTCCACCTTGGGGTTTTCCATACTTGCGTATTTTGAGGTCTCCTAATCAACCCCTTTTTTTTTTTTTTTTTTTTTTGTCTTTTTGAGACAGGGTCTCACTATGCAGTTCAGGCTGGCCTTAAGCTCACTTTGTAGCTCAGGCTGGTCTCGAACTCATACCAATCCTCCTGCCTCAGCCTCCCGAGTGCTGGGATTACAGGCGTGCGCCACCACGCCCGGCGTTCAACCCCTTTTTTTTCTGTGTCCTGACCACAAATCACTGAGTGCTTTTGCTGTGCAAAGACCTGGTCAGCCACAGGCTTTTCCCAGAAGGTATGGCGCCAAGTGGGGGCCCGAAAATCCTGGGGCCCAGGTCATTGCTTAAAACACAGAAGGAAACTGGCCTTGGCCTTGAGCCAAATCTTTTTTATTTCGTACAGGGTCTACAGGGTCTCACTACATAGATTAGACTTGTGATAAATCTCCTGTTTTCAGCCTCCCAAGTGCTGCTATTATAGTCTCACACCCAAATCTCTTAACCTTCCCACACACTGCGTCCCTCAGCCCACCTGCAGCAGACCTAGCAGACACCCTTTCTTCTCTCCCTGCAGCCAAGGACACTGCAGTGCTGTAAGCAAGTTGCATAAACAACGCTTGGGACTGATTCCCCTGGCCTGTGGGCTTCCTTCTTTGGAACCCCATGTTGAGCTAGCAGAAGGTGACTCCATCCGCAGGCTCAGCAGGGCAAATTACGGATGCAGATCACCCCCACATTTATCCCTCCAGCATGGGCCACCCCCGGAGGCCCTGACTCACAGTCAGCTGCCACTTGGATGCTCCACTCAGGGACATCAAAGTCTGTGCCATGCAGAGCCTTGTCCCACGTTCTCCCCCACCTCTTTTGCCAGCAAATCCTTCCCCTGATTCTTCGGACCAAACACCCAGCTCCCAGGTCACCAACAGGCACATGAACAAGGCTCTACACCATTTGTCACCAGGGAGTGCAAATCTAAGAGCCCCAAGGACATGCCACCTGGCATCCGCTGGGGTGGGCACCACGTGGCAGCAGAGTAGTGGAGCTGGGTGTCCCTGTAGTGCTGGAAGAGATGCCCACTGTGGCACGTGTGCTGTAGGTTTGCCACCACTGATCTAAGCCCATGGATGTGGATTTGTTTCACAGAGGACACACATGCACATGTACACACATGTGTCTTCTTCATGTCAAACAGCTACCCCAAGATTGTACAAAGTCACCAGCAAGATGGCAAGGGCACCTCAGGAGCAAGATGGGGTTGGAGTGTCCATTCAGGCCCTTGCCTGTAATCTCAGCTTTCTGGGAGTCTGAGGGAGAAGGATTATAAATCCAAGCCCAGCATGAACTAAACAACAAGACCTTGTCTAAAAAGAAAGAAAAAGAGACAACGGGACAGAGGAGGAGGATCTCCAGCACCAAGAAAACACAGTGCACAGTCAAATGCGGGGGCCAACCTGCGGGAGTCTCATCCACTTGCGGCGTGCGTGGATGTCCCCCGAGGGAATAGGTGCTCCACTGCAGCTGCCCTGACCGAGGCTGTGCCTGGGCCATGCAATGAGACCCCCTCCTGGATGAAGGGGAGGCGCACACTGGGGAACCTCCCACTGGGCAGGACACAGGCTCCTTTAACCTCTTGCCTGAGGCACCACAGCTTTCTTTTGGACAATTCCCAAGGGTGCTGCGGGCAACAGCTGATACAGAGCCCATCTCATTTGCAAATCCTGGCATGCATTCCCATAAAAGATGCCTTTATGGACAGATATTTCCTGGTGGCAGCTGGAGGAGGCTCAGGTCACTCAGAAGCCAGGTCCCTCCCTCTCAGCGGCCCCTCCCCAAGCCCACAGAAATCAGGCAGCGTGTGGAGCTCGTTGCAAGCCCTGCCAGTCTAAAGCATTTTTTTCCTGATGTTCAAGAGTGTCCGGCCTCCTCCCCTATCATTCCTGATGGGATTTAAGGTGGCTTAATGAGGACCCATAAAATACAGCGAGAGAACATAAATCGGAAAAGGGTGTGAAAGAAGAAATAAAATAAGCAGGAGCTGCATGGAATGAGCCAGAGAAAGACCGAGGAGTAAGGACAAGAAGGGCCATAGTGCTCTCCCACTCCAAGGGAATTTTGTCCCTGCAGCCTGACTTCGTTGGTCCTCTTTTAACAAGAAGAGGGGTCTGTCTACACCCCTTGGGGCAGGAGCTTTGTGCAAAATATCCAGCTGCCCTCCACCCTGTCCACCCCAGCCTGCAGACATCACCCATACCATCTTGCTACACACAGGAGTCCACAGAGACTCTGGACCTGGCACTCCCAAGGTCTGGTACTCCTGAGCCCAAGCTTGTCATAGGACACGACCCTCATCTTTGGTCCCAGTAGCCATACCCAGGTGGTCAGGGAGAAGGGTGCTATGGCTGTGTTTGGATGGCGCACCCTAAAACCTCATGCAGTCATACATGGGGCTTTTTTAGAGATGTCTGGTCTACAGTATGTGACATTCAGATGGATTCATGATCCCAATCTAGGGTCCAAGGCACTAGGGTTAAGGGTGTGAGTGCTGCCCACACTAAATAGCCTGGCTAAGATATAAGGGGTAGATTCGATCCCCAGCACCACACACTGAGCCAGCCACGAGACAGGGCGTGGTGGTACACCCCTGTAATTGCAGCACTGGGGAGGCTGAAAACGAGAATCACTATGAATCCAAGCTGCATAGTGAGCTCCTGTACCATATACATTTAGAAAAAAAATATACAAGGGATAGAAAGAGCTATGGTCATCCCTTGCTTGCTTTTGCTTTTGGCCTGCAATGAACTATTTCTCCTCTGCAATTCCCTTCTGTCACACCACCCAGCTGTGGAGCTCACTGATTATGGTCTGAAACCTCTGAAAACTGTGAGCTAAACAAATCTCTCCCCATTTAACTTCGGGTGTCCAGTATTTTGTCTCAGCAAAAGAAAAAAAAAATAGAAGAGAGGGAGACACTGAGTGACCACGACCACACACCTCCAGCTCTCTGTGCAGTGTCTAGAAGCCCAGTGAGAAACTCTTAAGCACCGTGGAGAAGGTTGAGTATTTATAGTCACCCACAGGCCTGGAACCCCTGGGGATGTGCTTGTTATTCCTATCACAGCGGCTGCAGTTGAGGAAAGCCACCAGAGACAGAGAGTCAGGATTCAGAGCCGAAAAACACCATCACACAAGGGGAAAAAGTTTCACTGTAGGACAAAACAAGACTGGTTGAGAGACTCAGAGCACTCAGCATGACAGAGCCCATCACGGAGATGGACCAAGATGGAGCCAAGCTGGACCTCAGGCTTGAGAAAGTTTCAGGTCCCCTCTGGGGAAGTTTTATACAGTGCTGGCCCCCAAAGGAGCACCTGGAATCCAATTGACTTTGCCTGTGTGTCTGCCCTTCTCCCTCTTTACTCAGTTTCTCAGCCAGCTCAGCAAACTTGGATAGATGGGATGGGGGGTGTTGGAAACCAAACATGCTAGGCACATGCCCTGCCCCTGAATGACCCTCCCAGCCCAACCCAGAATTTAAATTGAGCAAACTCTAAGGAATAGTTTTGGCCTTTAGCCTTTTTCCTGAAGTTACAAACTCCTCTCTTGAGCTGCTGCTTCCAAAGACTGAGGGGAGATGGATGGAGACTCGTTCAGCGTAGCCTATGAGGCATAGTTCTTTAGAATAGAAGTGAGCACAGAAGTATAAGTCCTGGATGCCTGGTTCTCTTGCTTCCTTCCCCAAGGCTGAGGCCAACTGATTTCTGGCAGGAAGTCCCTTGAGCATTGACTCTATGATCATGCATAAACCTTGGTCATGGTCACAGTGTGTGTGTGTGTGTGTGTGTGTTGACTCAGGGTCTTGCTATATAGTTCAGAATGGTCTTGAATTCACTATAATTCACTGGTCTTGAATCTTGTGCTCTAGGAGCCAGCCAGCACTGGCTCTATCTTTGGAATGTATAATACAACGTTCAGTCTACCCAGGCCAGCTGCACAGGTCTCCTTCTGTTCAAGGCCTAGACTGGCCTTGAACTCTCAGCAATTCTCCCAACTCAGCCTCCCCAGTAGTGGGATTACAGGCATGCACCACCATGTCTGGCTTGGTGAGTGATTTTTGAGACGCCGGTCTAGACCCAAACTAGGTGGGACTCATGGAATTAAACCCAGGTGCGCCCATGAACATTCTTGGTTTGGTGAACCATTAGAAGGACTCACGTGCCTCATAGCTGCTATACTTGCAGTTATGATTTATTTCAGAAATGAAATAAAATCAGCAAAGATGGCTGGGCTTAGTGGCACACACCAGTGATCTTAGCACTCTGGGAGGCTAAGGCAGCAAGACTGCAAGTTCAAACTCAACCTGGGAAACTTAGCAAGACCTTGGGTCAAAATAAGGAATAAAACATATTGAGGATGTAACTTAGTGTGATGGCCCTGTGTTCAGATCCGAGCACTGCAATGAAAGAAAGACAGGCAAATCAGCAAATGGAAAAGGTGCCTAAATCAGGTCTGAGAGAAACCCCAGGCAGCTTTCAACAGTCCTTCCCAGGGATGTCTCTTGGGCTATGTTTACTCCTCCCAGCAAGAACATGAATCTCCCTCAGTTGGGCTGGAGAAATAGATGTGTGGTCTAAGTGCCTGCCTGGCGAGCACAATAACCTGGGTTCGATCCCCAGTACTGCATGCTGTGCATCCACCAAGGCTAGGTGCAGGACCAACCACGCAGGCTCACATGGGCCTTATTATCCAGCTTCATCGGGGGTCAGTCATTAAGGTCATAAGGTGATCCATTCCGTCTCCAGTCCCCAGAGAGCTCAGAGTGGCCCAGCTCGCCATGCAAACAAAAATAAGCATCCACCACAAATCGCATCCCTGAACTGGGGATGTCACTCCACGGTAGGACACTTAATACGATGGCCGCCATCCTAGTATACGTAGGGCCACCAAAAACTCACATTGCCCATATAAACTATTTTGGGCGGGCCCTGCTGCCAGATAAACAGATTCAGGCCAGATGTTCCAAGGGCTCAGTACACATGTCCCAGGAGCCAGCCAGGGGTAGCTCTGTCTTTGGAATGGACAGTACAGAGTTCAGCCAGCCCAGGCCAGCTGCACAGATCTCTTTCTGTTGTCTGAAGTCTCTCAGAGCTAGAATCTAAAATGTGAGGGAAAAAAAATCACATGTAATTAACCGCACTTGAAAATTCCTTTGGTGGAAAAAGAAACAGCTCCCTTTGGAACTGTCTTAGTTACTTTCTTATCACTGGGACAGAACAACTGATACCCAATGTTAAAGGAAGAAAGGTTTATTTGGCTCACAATCTGTAGAGGCTTTAGTCCATAATTGGCTGGCTCCGAGGCCCGAGGCAGGTTGCATCGCAGAGGGGCATCACGGTTCATGGCAGGCAGAAGATAGCAAAGCCAAGAAGTAGTGAAGAAGCAAGCCCAAGAGACGTAGGCAATTTCTTTATGCCCCTTTTATATTCTGTCTAGACCACAGGACACAGAGCAGTGCCCAACTAAATCAGTGGACTGATTTAGTCATTATGCACCTTTAATTCCAGCATCAAACACCCAAGATCCCAGCACTCAGGAGGCTGAGGCAGGAGGATTGTTGTGAGTTCGAGACCAGCCTGAGCTACAAAGTGAGCTTAAGGCCAGCCTGAACTGCATAGTGAGACCCTGTCTCAAAAAGACAAAAAAAAAAAAAAACACCCAAGATCCAGCCACCTCTGAAAAGTCCCACCTCTCAGTGCGATAGGTTCTAGGGGACATCTAGACATAAGCCATAACAGAAGCTGCTGTGCCTCCCAGCAAGTGCAGCACAGCCGGGCTCCCTCTGGACCTGCAGTCAGTTTCCACAGAGGCGGCGTGTGCGTAGAATGGCTGGAGAGACGCCGCCCTGGGGTGCCTGCTCGCAGCTGCGCCCTGGAGGGGCCCTTCCCACCCGCCCTGCGCGGGGCGCCACATCAGCGGGATCTCAGCGATATAATTTTTCCTATGTTTTGCTGACTGTATTTAATATAAACTGCACAAACTAAATGTGTTATTTGATTCACCTCCTCTTCTGGAAACATGTCCTCCTCTCAGGGGTCCGTAAAGAATAATTGTCACCAGTTAATCCAGTACTTAGAAGGTGTCTCCTGGGGACAGAAACATTTCCTTGCTCTACAGTGAATTCTCACACCACCCTGTGATAGGGTAATACATGTATTATGGGTGAGGAAACTGGAACACACAGAGCTTAATAATGCGCCCAAAATCACAGAGCAAATGGTTGAGGGACTGTGGTTAAGCCAAGGAGTCTGGCCCGGGGCTCTGCCTCCCAACCATGGCATTCTTCTGGCCCTCAAAGGAGAACATGATGGAATTGTCATGAACACAAAAATCGAGACAAAGATGCTGCAATGCTCCTGCCGGGCTCTGTCACCAGCTACCAGCTGTGCTCACACATTCAAAGAGAAAAGGAACTGGCTTTGGTCTCACAGCCAGAACAGGAGCTATAAGACAGTGACATAAAAATAAAGGAAGGCACCTGGTAAAATTTCCTCAGGAGAAAGGGGAGACCCTGGAGGCCAGGGAGGTGGATGTGTATGAGGAAGAAGCCATTGGCTCCCTGTCCTCCTAAGTGCTGTGACAGATGGAACTAAAAGAACTGAGGCTTCTTCTATAGCTACTGGGTAGGGAGGTGATATAGAGATGAAAAATCTAACAAGGGCTGGGCGTGATGGAGCAGGCCTGTAGTCCCAGCACTCGGGAGGCTGAGGCAGGAGGATTGTTGTGAGTTTGAGACCAGCCTGGGCTACAAAGTGAGCTTAAGGCCAGCTTGAACTGCATAGTGAGACCCTGTCTCAAAAAGACCAAAAAAAAAAAAAAAAAAAAAATCTAACAAGGGCAATGGGACAACTGGAGAATGAAGCAGAGTGGCCTGGCCAGCATGTGGGCCCCTTCTCCATGGGCCAGAGACCCACAAGTAGTCATATAAAACATTTGAGAGAGAGGCCAAGATTTGAGAGGCAGCCAGGAAGATGAGCACAGAAGCAAGCATGGGGCCCTGAACCTCTTCTTGACCATTGTGGCCTTAGTTCTGGGAAGTGGGCATGGCCAGAGCCCTGACACAGTGCACCACACTATCTCTGGGACCAAGGACCAGAGCCACACAGGGCCACTTCAGCCAGCCTCCGCAGGAGCTCTTGCAAAGTCAGTTGCTAGTGACTTCCTGTTGTCTCTATGGGGAATCCCAGGGCACAATCTGTAGTGTTCCAAATCCACATCAGTCATAATCCCATCAGGGGACAGAAACCACTGCACTACTGTAACAGAGATTTAATAGAATGAGTTATTCTATTCTATATGTTGGCTGTGGCTAGCATATGTTCTGAGTGTGTCCCCAGGGATTCATGTGTTGGACTGTAATCCTCAGCACAGCAGGAGGGTTCAGATGGCAGGGACTGGACCTGGCTATAGGGTTTACAAGCAGGGTCTTTGGGAGGTGACTGGGGTTAAGGTCAAGACCCAGTTCCTGATGGGCTGGGGAGATAGCTCAGTGGAATAAGCGCTTGCCTGGCAAGCGCAAGGGCCTGAGTTTAATCCCTGGTAATGCGGGGCAGGGGGGCGGGAGGGACTCTAGAGTGGGCCAGATAGCTCAGCAGATTAAAGTGCCTGCCTAGGCAGACACAGGGGTCCAGGGTTTGATCCCTGGCCTGCCGTTCCAGCCCCACCCCAGGGGCCCACTGAGATTGGGCAGGGAGCCTGTAATCCCAGCACTTGGGAGACTAAAAAAACAGAAAGAATCACTACAAGTCCAAACTGTGTAGTGAGACCCTGTAGACCCTGTACTAAATACATTTTTAGAAAACGAAGGAGGAGGAAGACGAGGGCTATAGACACCCGTGGAGAATCCTTTCCCAAAACTCCCTCCTCATTACCCAAAGCCTGCTCTGTAGCAGATCCTTCAAACTCTGAAGTCTTCTCATGCCAGGATCTTTAGCTACTTATCTCTGTCCACTCCATCTTTTCCACCCATCTTCCAACCCCATTCTTTCCTACATCTCGGACCATCCAGCCACAGCAGGGTTGGCAGATTCTTTCTGGAAAGCTTACAAATAGTTCAGGGTTTGGGGACCAAATGTACTGAAATTATGCAGATAAAGGGATGTGGCTACGTCCCACATAAAAGCTTTTTCTTGTTTTAATTTTTGTTTTTGCTGCACTGAGGATTGAACCCAGGGCCTTGTGCATACAAAGCAAGTGCTCTACAACTGAGCTATGCCTCCAATACTCAGTAAGACTTCTCATTTATATCTTTTTTTTTTTTTTGTCTTTTTGAGACAGGGTCTCACTATGTAGCTCAGGCTGGCCTTAAGCTCACTTTGTAGCTCAGGCTGGTCTTGAACTCACAACAATCCTCCTGCCTCAGCCTCCCGAGTGCTGGGATTATAGGCATGCACCACCACACCCGGCAAGACTTCTCATTTATAAAGTCAGACAATTTCCGGATTTGCTAGTTCCTCAGCTAAGGCCTTACATATAAACCCTCTATAGACTCACAGTCCAGTCTGTCATCTGTCTAGAGAAGCACTTATTCCACTGAGCCATCTCTCTGGCCCTGTCATCCGTCTAGACAAGGCAGACACCCCCAAAGTTCTGCTTGCATATCTGCTCTTCACTGTCTTTCAAGGAGACCCCGCAGCTTCTGATCAAAGCCAGGATGTTTCATAGAATCACCTGGAAACTAGCCCTAACACATTTTTTCCTTGACTAAATGTTTCTTTGGCATCAGCTGTGGATTGGAGGGGACAGCAGACAGCATCAATTGGCCTGAGCCATCTGCTCCTGCAATTCACACTTACGCACATTGCTGCTTGGTAATGGATTGCTGTGCCTGCTAGCTACATGGTGCAGCGGTCCTCAAACCCCCAGGATCTGACAGGTACTGCAGCAGGGGCTCCTGCTTCCTCCTGCCCAGCTCCTCCTCCCCTCCCTTCTGGGTGTTATTTCCCAGAAGATTTCCCAGTAAGCCTCCTGCTGTTTGGGGGGAACCTGACCTTAGGCAGTGATCAGTCCCTACCAAGGCCCAGCCCTCGTTATTTCTCTGAAGGAGAAAGTTAATTGCAGAAAGAGATACTGATTTGCACCCAAATCCTCAAAGCCTGCAGGGCCGCCCTGTAGCAGCCCCCATGCACCCTGAGGCCACACCTGCTGCAGAGTCTGCTCCTGCTGGACTTCCCGTCAGGGTGGGAGGAAGGCATCCACAAGCAAATAATAAATACTTGCCACACCCTGCCCTGTCCCCCTTCTCAGTCTGGCTGTGCTGCTACTGTTGATACCACAATGCTACAGTCTGGGAAGCTCCCATGGAACAGGAACGTATTTCCTCACAGTTTGGGGTGAAGGCTGGGAAGTTCAAAGTCAAGGAATTGCATCTGTCAGGGGTTTTCTTGAGCCTCATAAGGTGGTGGAGGCAAGACAGGGAAGAATAGAAGAGAAAGCCAGAAGGAGCAAGTGGGCATGGAAGCACTCCCTATGTGGGCATTAGTTTTATTAAACACCTCCCAAAAACCTCATCTCCCAAGACCAAGACAGTGGCAATTCCATTTTAATGTGAACACGGGAGAGGACAGGTACTCCAACCATAGCAGGCCTTGTTATTACCGTGTCACCCAGGGACAGCCAGGGTTATATGCTATGGAACTGAAAGATTGAGATCTCTGTCAGATCTACCACGGAAGAAATCAGGAGAGTTGGGGTGGTCCTGGGCTGGTTCTGTGAAGGGGACCAAAAAAATAAAATAAAATAAACCTGTTTCCCCTATTCCCTGGAAACCACTACAGGGATTTGGACAGGTGTGAAGTTGTATAGTGGACACCAGGGGCACCCACGTTACTCCTGAGCAGAGACCGCACCTACAGCAACAACTGTCGTTGGAGTCACCATGAGATTGGGTCATTGCAAGGCTGCTCTGGGATTAGCCTCTTGCAGCACAGGCCAAACAGAGGAGCAAGAGGAGACAGTGCTTATCAGTTCTGCAGCTGTGTCTCTGATGGCCACTGGAGTGTGACAACAGAGACACACTCACGAAGCCCCTAGAGCTTGGGATATACAGCATCAGCATGAGGTCAGAGGAAAGGGTAGGGATCCTCTGATTAGTTCATAAGATTACAAGCAATAGCATCAGGACCAGGGAGCTAGCTCAGCAGCATAAGCACCTATCTCATAAGCACAAGGTCCCGAGTTCAATCCCTGATACTGCAAAAAACAAATTTTTTTTTAAATATAAAAAGTAATAGCATTGGACATTTTATCCAAAAAGACAAGTGTCCCCACAAACTCTGAGCCCAAGTAGCAACAGAATACAGGGGATTCTGTGGGTCTCTCCCTGGGCAGTTTCCTCCAGTGAGGTTTAAAACATGGGTCATGGGGGCTTTGCCTCCTAAGAGGGCTGAAATTCATTTCTCAGTTGTCTCTTGGGTGCTTTCTGTCCTCCAGATGGTGTGCACTTGATTGACTTCTAGAGGACAAGTCTGCCATCTGTGATGGATCCGCCACTCGCCTGTGTTGTGCACTGTGGTGTGGAGCTGATGTTGGGATCATCTCATGCGTCCCAGGGACTAGGGTTTTTTGGGAAAGGGGACCAGGAAGAACCTAGAGTTTAATGAGTTTGCTGTTAAAGTAGAGATGAGCCAGGGCCCTTGACCAAGGCACAGTGAAACGCAGAGGGTGCTCTGGGTGCTTGGGAGTGTGTCCCTGTCCTCTTGGTCCAGCAAACCCATCTCTGAGCAGTGGCGTCGACGCTCTGCCCCCAGGATTGTCCCTTCTCACCCAACTTTGCTCTGTTGAGAATTTGAACTTTGATAATGGGAGACTCGTTCATGGGGGGCTACGCTGCAGGTTCCACCTCACTGAATGCACTGTGGAGAAAGTTCTTCCTCAAAATGAACCACACAGATTACTGAAAAGCACATAAAAGGGGCTCAGCATTGTTAACCATTAGGGAAGCACAGTAATCATGTATGAATGCTCTCTCTCTCTCTCTCTCTCTCTCTCCCTCTCTCTCTCTCTCACACACACACACACACACACACACAGAGTAAAACATGGGATTGGGGACATAGCCCAGTGGTAGAGCACTTGCCTAGCATGCATGAGAACCTGGACTCAATCCCCATAACTGGGGGGGGGGGGACATAATAACTAAGAAGTGGGAAACAACACAAACATTCATCAACAGATGGATAGGTAACAAAAAGTGTCTGTTGTTCAGCCATAAAAAGGAGTGAACTACTGGCATACACAGCACCCTGGATAAACCTTGAAATGTTCTGCAGAGGTAAGGAAACCAAACATCAAAGTCTATATATCTTATGATTTCATATACACATAACCTTCACAATAGGAAAATTGATTAAAAACAAAACTTAGCTTTGTGACTGCCTAAGGTTGGGTGCTGAGTCAGTAGAGTGAGTTCCAGTGGATGAATACAGGGCTTCTTTGGCAGAAAACAAAAGTGTTCTGAAATGAGGTCATGGTGATAGTGGCACAGCCTTGTGAATACCTCAAATCTCTGGGCTGTGCACATCGAGTGACTTTTAGCCAGTTTGTGGTGGTACATGCATGTAATCCCAATGTTTAGAAGACCGAATCAGGAGAATTGCTGCAAATTTGAGGCCAATCTAGACTCTATAGTAAGACCCAGGCTATATAAATAAATAAGTGACATTTATGGTATATGAATGACATCTCATTCAAAAGAAAACCTCATAAAGACAAAAGCTGAGGCATCGGTCACAAGAGACTCCACAAAGAAGACTCCTTCTCATCAGGTTGTCTCCAGTGGAAGGCAGAAGGAGCAAAGGGAAGAATGAGCTATGAACCAGGATGGAGAAGAGGAACCTGATGTGGTAAGTTTGGTCCACCTCCTTTTGCTTTCCTTTTGCTAGGGAGCCTGAAAGGCTGAAAGTTGTCATGCCCGACTCCCTTGCAGCTAGCATAGCCATGGGACCCGACTAGCTCCTGAGAGATAGAAGTTAGTCCACAAGGCACTCCTCCCATTAAGCACCACCTCTCAACACTGTTGTGTGAGGGATCAAGGTCCCAACACATGGACTTAGGGGACACACTGATGACTTTGTAAAGATATGGGTAGATGCCTCAGGGAAAACAGCACCACTTCTGAAAGCATCCATTAAGGATCAGGTGGATGTCTTGTTTAGATTCATGCTATACTCTGAGTAACTAGAATTATAATACAGTGTATTAACTAAAAAAAAAAAAAGGATCAGGTGGAGATGCTGATTTATCTTAGACAAAATAAGGAGGAGCTATCTGTTGAACAACCTAGGGGAGGTGTCAAGCAAGAAGTGGGGCTTCAGGTCTGGAGTCCACTCAGGGGGACTTGGCTGAAATGCAAGCTAAGGTAGCATCCCTGTGACAAGGTGATGTTGAAACCATGAATGTGGACACTACGGTTTATATCTAGATGTCCCCCTAAAGCCTCATGGGATCATAGGCAGAGTTTTTAGAAGATGATTAAATTATGGGGACTTCTAATTGTCTTGCTTTCAGGAGATGGGGTCTGGTTGGAAGAGGCAGGTCACTGGGGTTGAGGTCCAAAAGGCTTTCTCTTCCTTCCTGGCTCTTCCTTTGATCTCTCTGCTTCCCCACCACCATGCACGAGCACCTTTTCCTCCACAATGCCCCTGTGCCATGCTGTGCTGCCTTGGAGCCACCTAACTAAGGAGAAGCCTCAAGAGCTGTAAGCCAAGATAAGTCTTTCCTTCTCTGTGTAAGGTATCAGATATCAAACTCACAATCTTGCACATGCCAGGCAGGCACAGTGCCACCGAGCTATATTCCCAGCCCCTTCCTCCTTTAAATTGTGAGTATCAGGTATTGTGTCTCAGTGATGAGAAAGTGATAAAGACCATGTGGGACCACACCCTAAGGCTCCATGTCAGCCAGGGATGCACCTGTCCCAGACCTTAAATCCAGAGTCAGGGGCGGTGGGAAGTCCCACTCTGACCCCATTGTCCAACTTCTGGGCTGTGAGGTCAATAGTGACAGTCCAGGCCACTATGACAGAGACTATGGATGTCAGATTATCCAAAAGTAGCAGTGATAGGCTCATCTCAGAACCCCTTGGGCTCTGGGGTTTCTGGCACTTTTAAGTCCAGAAAACTCTTTCCTGGTCCCTTCCACATCAACAAGACAAAGCATTCACTTCTCACACACTTCCTGGAACTTCCTCCTTCCTTCAGTGTCCTATGATTACTATCTTTGTCTCCCAATCAGAATAGCAGCCCCAAGGGGTGGGCCATTTTTTTCTATTTTGTCCACTTCTCCTTCTTCAGGCTCCACCTTGAGCCTAAAATACAAGAGGGGAAATAGAAACAGGCCATGAGAGGTTGACCCAAAGGCCCTGTCTGCCTGTTTGGTGTTCCTCTAACAAAATACCTCTCTCAGAATCTTCCTATCATTGTGTTTGCATCTTTGCTGCTCCAGCTTGTGGGGCACATTCCATCCTGCCAACCCATGACCAGCAAAGGAAAAAAGCCTACACATTTTCTTGCCCCATATGTTCCTGGAAGTGAGCAAAACAAGTTCGTTTTGACCATGAGGGAAATCGTGCACATCCAGGCCTGTCAGTGTGGCATCCAGATCGGTGCTGAGCTTTGGGAGCTGACCAGCGGTGAGCACGGCATCGAGCCCACCGGCACCTGCCATGGGACAGTGGCCTGCGGCTGGACCACATTTCCGTGTACTACAGTGAAGCCACAGGTGGCAAATGCGTTCCTCGTGCTGTTTTGGTGGATCTAGAACCTGAAACCATGGACTCTGTTCGATCTGGTCCTTTTGGCCAGATAAGACCAGACAATTTTGTTTTTGGTTAGTCGGGGGCAGGCAATAACTGGGCCAAGGGCCACTACACAGAGGGGGCCGAGCTGGTGGACTCTGTCCTGGATGTGGTGTGGAAGGAGGCCGAGAGCTGTGACTGCCTGCAGGGCTTCCAGCTGGCCCACTCTCTGGGCGGGGGCACAGGCTCCGGCATGGGCACCCTGCTCATCAGCAAGATCCGAGAGGAGTACCCCGACCGCACCATGAGCACATTCAGCGTCGTGCCCTCGCCCAGAGTATCCGACACTGTGGTTGAGCCCTACAACGCCCTACACGATTTCCCTCATGGTCAAAACGAACTTGTTTTGCTCACTTCCAGGAACATATGGGGCAAGAAAATGTGTAGGCTTTTTTCCTTTGCTGGTCATGGGTTGGCAGGATGGAATGTGCCCCACAAGCTGGAGCAGCAAAGATGCAAACATAATGATAGGAAGATTCTGAGAGAGGTATTTTGTTAGAGGAACGCCAAACCCTCTCTGTCCATCAGTTGGTGGAGAACACAGATGAGACCTACTGCATCGACAACAAGGCCCCGTAGGACATCTGCTGCCGCACCCTTAAGCTGACCACACCCACCCATGGGGACTTCAACCACCTGGTCTCAGCCACCATGAGTGGCTTCACTAGCTGCCTTCACTTTCCTGTCCAGCTCAATGTCAACCTGCACAAGCTGGCCGTGAACATGGTGCCCTTCCCGCGCCTGCACTTCTTCATGCCAGGGTTTGCCCCTCTCACCAGCCATGACAGTCAGCAGTACCATGCCCTGACCATGCCTGAGCTCACCCAGCAGGTCTTTGACACCAAGAACATGATGGCTACCTGTGACCCGCGCCACGGCCACTATCTCACGGTGGCTGCTGTCTTCCAAGGCTGCATGTCCAAGAAGGAGGTGGATGAGCAGATGTCCGACGTGCAGAGTAAGAATAGCAGCTACTTCGTGGAGTGGATCCCCAACAATGTGAAGACGGCTGTGTGTGACGTCCCACCACATGGCCTCAAGATGGCTATTACCTTCGTTGGCAACAGCACAGCCAACCAAGAGCTGCTCAAGTGCATCTCAGAGCAGTTCATGGCCATGTTCTGGTGCAAGGCCTTCCGCCCCTGGTACACGGGAAAGGGCATGGGCGAGATGGAGTTCACCGAGGCTGAGAGCAACATGAATGGCCTGGTGTCTGAGTACCAGCAGTACCAGGATGCCATTGCGGAAGAGGAAGAGGATTTCAGGGAGGAGGCCAGAGAGGAGGCTTATGCCAGAGTCCTTGTCACCTCTGGCTTCTCACTTCCTCAGCCACCTTCAACTGCCTCCTTATTTCACAATTTGTTTCTGCCTCTATCTTGTTTCTTTTGGGGATGTAGAACAGTGCCCGGCACACAGTAGGTGCTCAATAAATACTTGTTCATCAGATGTCTCTTCTTTCTCTACTCTGGTAAACCTAGATCTCTGTCATTCTAGGTGACCCTGCATTTTTCTGCTGGCTTTCACATCTGTCTAGTTCATATTTCTGTTTTCACAAATTGGGTCTCTTCCAGATCCCGTTTAGAACCAGCCAGGTGTTGAAAACCCAAGGATGGGCCACCATGGGGAGCTGAAGGGGAAGAGAGGCAGAGGATGATGGTTAGTTTGGGGAAGAGAGTGGAGCTTCCCAGGTGGGGACTGTCGTAAAAGGGGAATCCAGGGCTGGGAAGATAGCTCAGCGGTCTAAAGCGCCTGCTTAGGCAAGCTCTCGGGGACCACGGTTCGATCCCCAGCACCACATGCCATGCCAGCCCCTCCCCCAGGGCGGGCTGAGCTGACTCCCCCCCCCCCAAAAAAAAGAAGAGGCCGTGATGTGTAGCAAGACACTGTAATAAATAAATAAGGGGAATCCAGGCTATCCCGCTCATCACCAGGCATTTCTACACTGAGCTTCGTGGGACAGTAAACAATATTAGTTTTATATGGCCCAGAGCATGTTTCTCCCTTCAGAGGGTGGAGGCCACTGTCACAGGTGCATGCCCGCCTGCCAGGAGATGCCCTCTGCAGTATGTCATCTCTTGCTATCACCTCTCCCTTGACTTTGTCCTGTCCTACACTTAGATTTCTATTTTGTGTTGAACTTACTGCTTGATTTCATATTGGAAAGAGACATTGCCCAAAGAGCCAAAAATAAATGGGAATTAAAAAAAAAAAAAAAACCTGAGGGCAGATAATTCATAAAGAACAGATATGGTTAGCTCACAGTTCTCAAGACCACAGGTCCACAATAAGGTTCCAGCAAAGAGACTCTGTCTCAGAATAAAAAGGGAAGGAAGGAAGGAAGGAAGGAAGGAAGGAAGGAAGGAAGGAAGGAAGGAAGGAAGGAAGGAAGGACGGACGTTTAGGCCCCTGGTTCTGGCCTGGCATCTTTCAACGATGCTGTGTGACTTTACATGACTCACTTTACCTCCCTCATTTTCCTTCTCTGTAACATAAGAATAACAGTGTTGACCCTATTAATGAAATCATCTGCAGGCAGTCTTGGCCCACTACCTGGCTTCTAGCATGAGGCAAGTGCTCAGTAAGCCAGCAGTATTACAGTTCCTCTAACACGGTGGTGAACCTATAACCCCAGCTATTTGGGAGGCCAAAGCAGGACGATCACAAGTTCCAGGGAAAATTGGGAAACATAATGAAATCCTAGCAGCAAATTATTTATTTATTTATTTATTTATTTATTTATTTATTTATTTAGGGCCAAGGATAGTTCAGTAGAATAAGCGCTTGCCTGGCATGCACAAGAGCTTGAGTTCAATCCCCAGTTCTGCCAAAAAAAAAAAAAAAAAAAAAAGCCTTATTTATTTATTTTTTGTCTAGCAGAAAATTTTAAATTAATAAATAGAGCTGGAGATAGGGATATAGTTCAGTGCTTCAGCACCCTAAGTTTAATCCCCAGTTCCACAAAAGAAGATGGGAGGAGTACAAGGGGAGGTGGAAGGAAGGAAGGGAAGAAGGAAGGAAGGAAGGAAGGAAGGAAGGAAGGAAGGAAGGAAGGAAGGAAGGAGAAAGACATCTTTCCACCTCACTCATAAGAGCAAGCATGCTTCACAACTGCTTGTGTGTTGACTGTCAGAATTGCAACTCTGGGCTGGGGAGATAGCTCATTGGAATAAGTGCCTGCCTGGCAAGCGCAAGGTCTGGAGTTTGATCCCTGATGCAAAAAAAAAAAAAAAAAAAAAAAGAGTTCTGTGGGTTTTGGGTCTTTAACATGACTGTCAATTAGCAGAAACATTTTTCAGAACCAAGTATTTTAGCAAATGGTTGTCCAAACAGAGCTACTTAAGCTAAGAGAGAAGGTTTTTGCTGTAGAGAGTTGTGTATGTCTTTAAATCCACTTGGCCAGATTGCTGATTCCATAAGCAAACTTGGACCCAACTGAGAAAATGCAGCATGAGCTGCGAGACAGGGGCAAGGCCGTGAACTTCAGGGGTGCTTATGGAGCAGCGCTGAATCCAGCTTTCCTCGGGCTGTGTCTGCACCGGATAATAAGAAGGCCACACGTCTGGGAGCTACTGCAGGATTTATGACGTTAATTAAGTCCATCAGATGCCAGCTCCTGGTGTAAACTGCACATCCCACTTGGCCACCCTGGATACAAATGAGGTTTCCAGCTACAGCGCCACGGTTCTTAGCGCCCAGCTGCACACACTCACAGGGCCCCGCCCACCCTGGCACCCAGGGGTTTCAGGGAGCCCTCTGGAATGGCTCACAGGTCCCTGTTTGAGGCCAAGCCTGTCTCCTCATGAGCTATCCTTCCCATCCTCCTGCGTCCCCCACCTCTGTGGAGCCTCCCTCGGGCTCTCTGCTGACCATCAGGCTGCCCTGGTGCTCACAGGCTGGACAAGCAGGTCAGGCTGGACTTGCAGCAGCCAGCAGGGACTCTGTCTGAGCAGAGAAACAGCTCTGCAGGCCTCCATTCTACCCCTCTTTTCTGTGGCCTGCCCTAGCCTCCACATCTCCCTTGGCCTTCATTCTCCTGCTCCACTTCCTGCAACTGACACCAAACCCACGCCAGGCCCTGTCTAACACAGAATGGAATAAATGCTTCCCTGGCAAGCGCAAGGGCCTGAGTTCAATCCCTGGTTCCACCAAAAAAAAAAAAAAAAAAAAACAGAACAAACAAACAACAACAACAAAAAAAAAAAGCATCTTAAGCTGCTTTCTGCCACCATGACAGAATTCCTGAGTTGGGATTATTTTGTTGTCATTATTATACTAAAATCAAGGTTTCATTATATAGCCCAGTCTGGTCTCAAACTTGAGATCCTCCTGCCTCAGGCTCCTGAGGGAAAGAAAACAAAGGGAAAAAGGCAGGTGGATCTTTTCAGTCTTATTTTCTTTATAAGGCTTGGAAAGGGTGAGAAGTAAATGGAGAGAAACAAAGAAATAATGGATAGCTTAACCCCAGATTATTCAAGTCATTTGTTTTTAGGGAAGTGTGGCCGAGGCTGCAGTTTGTGCACCCCACATCAACACTGTCTCCCTTCTGTTTTAAATTCAATCTTTTCTGCTCAGCTCATTGAAACCATCATTCTATTTTGCAATGAAATGTTGCCCAACTCCAGAACAGCCCAAGAGATAGCTCAGTGGCATAAGCACTTGCCTGGCAAGCCCAAGGTTCTAAGTTTGATCCCCGGTACCATACACACACACACACACACACACACACACACACACACACACACACACACCCCAGTCACCATGTGTTGGGGGCAGATCAGACACCAGACAATAGATGGGCAAAAACGTGAACATGCATAGCAGAGGGAAGAAAGCAGCCATGCGTGTGGTAGAGAAAAAGGTCTGCAAGGCAGGAAGAATCTGAGCAGCAGCACAAGCAGCTTAGGAGTTTAGGCCTCTGGTTCTGGCCTGGCATCTTCCAACGATGCTGTGTGACTTTACATGACTCACTTTACCTCCCTCATTTTCCTTCTCTGTGACATAAGAATAACAGTGTTGACCCTATTAATGAAATCATCTGCAGGCAGTCTTGGCCCACTACCTGGCTTCTAGCATGAGGCAAGTGCTCAGTAAGCCAGCAGTAGTACAGTTCCTCTAACACGCTGGTGAACCTATAACCCCAGCTATTTGGGAGGCCAAAGCAGGACGATCACAAGTTCCAGGGAAATTTGAGAAACTCAGTGAAGTCCTGGTAGGATTTTTTTTTTTTAACCTAGCAGGAAATTTTAAATAAATAAATACAGCTGGAGATAGGGATGCAGCTCAGTGCTTCAGCACTCTAAGTTTAATCCCCAGTTCCACAAAAGAAGGGAGGAGTGCAAGGGGAAGGAGAAGAAGAAGGGCAATGGTATGAACTTGAATCAGGCCTGGCACACAGGGAGGCTCGAGAGAGGAGCTCTGCAGCAGCCCTGCGCTCAGTGAGGCTCAAGGGAGTACCCACAAAGCGCTCCCTCTTCCCACAACCTAGGCTGTTTCTAGTCTCAGGCAGGGAACACTGGAAGGCAGAGGGAAGATCAGGGGGCTGCAGAGTCCGAGACCCTGGGGTGGGGGAAGCAAGCCTGCCCTCTGTTCACAGGTTGGAACCACCTGTGTCACAAGCTCAGCAGCAACCCCTCCTCTATGTCGGAAGCCTGCCTGGGGAGCAGTTTGCAGGACCTCTGATAGTGACCAGGTCCTGCAGCCCAGCCCATCCATCCCCAAGGGGCAGGAATAGGAAGGAGCACACAGGCTACAGGACCTGGGTGAGGGGCCATCGCAGGTACAGCCGACCAGTACAGTGGGCTACAGCCTGGGCTTCTGTCTGTAGAATCTCCCTGGCTGAGAGCAAACGTGTCCCTGTGGAAAATCCCATGTCGTAGAGGCACAGCTGCTGAGAAGGAAGAAAGCCAAGGTCAGATGTCATGGGGCCTCTTGCAGCCCTGTGACTCTGGGTAAATCCCATCCCTGCTCAGGTGCTGGTTTCCAGCTCCTGATAGAGAAAGATCGACAGAGGTTGAAGAGATATAGTTTCTACGCCTAACTCTACGTAGGGAGGCTGGTTAGAAAGGCAGATACAGCCTGGCAAGCGCAAGGGCCTGAGTTCAATCCCTGGTTCCTCTTGCCCCCCCCCCGAAAAAAAAAATAGGCAGATGCAGGTGCCCTGGACTGGTGTTTTTTGTCTTAAAGCCACCAGGGCAAACTGTACAGTTGGCCACTGACACCCACAGCCTTCCCCAGAGCAGCATGGCGGGGACTCAGCCACCTGGCCCTTCTAGTACAGCCTTTACCAAGGAGGTTCCCAACAGCAGAAAGGAAGGGTTTCCTTCCTGAAAGTCTGTCCAGCGGGCCATGCACCCAATCAGGTACACAGTGTCCTCTGGAGCCTCCCCAGCACCTGCCCCCCACACCATCGGCTTCTGGGGGCACCAAGGAGAAGCCCCAGGTACTCTTCAGCATTATCCTCTCTGATTTTCACAACAGCCCTGCAAGAGTAGCACCATTTCTTCCACCCCACAGAAAGGTTTTGAGAGACACACAGAGAGGCTGAGCAATTTGCCCAAGAGGGCCCAGCATGGAAACCCACAGTGGATGGAGCCAGGCCCTGCACTCCATCTACAGGGAGCCCAAGGATTTGCCTTCCCAGGCATCATCTTCCAGCCAAGGGATTTATTTACCACTTTTAGCAGTAGGGACCTTTTTGAAATGGACTCATATTCAACCCCAAGGCAAGAAAGAGAAAAGAGCAGAGCTACTCTGGTTGAAACCCAAGGGCCATCTGGCCATCCTGCTGCAATGGAGGTGAGCGGCAGTGATGTCCTTCCACTGTGTGTGACAGATAAACAAGCCAAGGCTCAGAGATGAAATGTGACTTGCCCGAGGCCACACAGCATGCAGGTAGCAGGGCTGCTGTAATGACAGCAGCCTTGGCCTGGAGTGGTGGCGCATGCCTGTAATCCCAGCATTGGGGAGGCTGAGGCAGGAGGATTGTTGTGAGTTGGAGACCAGCCTGAGCCACAAAGTTAGCTTAAGGCCAGCCTGAACTGCATAGTGAGACCCTGTCTCAAAAAGACAAAAAATAAAATGACAGCAGCCTTCACGCAAATGCAAACATGGAAAGTGCAGGGCAACCTGCCCAGTCCACATGAATGCCTAGGTGGGGACAGCAGTTACAATTGGGTCTGTCCCACACAAGAGCTTAACTAGGGTTTTTATTTATAAGTTCAGCTGAAGAATTTCTAGGAAATTGCTGGCTCAGCAAGTGTGCTTATTTATTCACTCATCAAACACTGATAACCACCCACTATAGACCAGAGATAACACTGCACCAGAAGACAGTGGTGAGTGGTAAGGAGAGATGGACATGGACAGGCAACCCTGGAAGTGGGGTGGACAGGGGCTGCTCCAGGGCTAATCTCAGGGTCCAGAAAGGTTACTCCAAGATGGCAGCTTCCAAGCAAGCCCAGGAAAGAAAAAAACAAGACAGAAAAGGATCTGCCACACACCTTCCACCAGCTGTGTGACCCTCAGAGAACACACAAAACTCACACACGCACAACTTCCACATACAGACACACACATCAGCCGTGCTGTCACACAGTCACACCCACACAATCCTCTCTCACCTTCACAACATATACACCCACACACTTTTACTTACACGCACACATCTAGGCTCTCACACACTCTCCAATGCCCACACAGTCACTCATCCTTCTTTCCAGACTCACACCCATGTTTACACATATGTACTCCCATGCACTCAGGTACACAAAGGTGTGTCTCCACCCCAACAACTCTCCAGACAGGCAGGGGACGGAGACATTTCTACCACAGTAATAGCACCAAGGGACAGCCGGGCCAAGCCTCACCAGTCCCCACCCCCGGCCAGCTCTGGAGGGAGCACCTGACAGCCACGTGGCCTGAGCCCATTGGGTGTGTGAGCCCCTCAGCAATCTCTAGTGGGTGAGTCCTAACCCACCTGTCCCAAGAGCATCAGACCCAAGTGACCCTGTGATACCCACACAGCTAGAGGGCAGGGTGAGGTGTGGACACAGAGAGACAAGAGCACAGTGACCCCAGCTGCCCAGAGAAAGCAGCAAGCATGTGCTCTGCGGGCGGAGTAGCCACCTCACCGAAAAGACGACAGCGCTTCCTGGAGCCTGCCCATGCTGCTGCTGGTCATAGGAAATAAGGATCTCCAGGAGGCCAGGCACGGAACAACCTTAAAACCCTCACGTACAGGCATTGCCTTGAGCCTGTTCACTCCAAGTCTAGAGAGTGCCTCCTCAGAAATATGTGGACAAGCTGGGCGTGGTGGCGCATGCCTGTAATCCCAGCACTCGGGAGGCTGAGGCAGGAGGATTGTTGTGAGTTCGAGACCAGCCTGAGCTACAAAGTGAGCTTAAAGCCAGCCTGAACTGCATAGCGAGACCCTGTCTCAAAAAGACAAAAAAAAAAAAAAGAAATATGTGGACAGGTGAACAGAGACACAGGCTCGAGGATGCCCCTTGCAACACTGTTAAAAATAGCATGGAACTGAAAGCTGTCCAAGCAGCCAAAAGTAGAAGCAATGGAGACAATTTATGCCCTGTGCATGCAATAGAACACTGCCTGGATGTGAACCACAGCAGTGTGGGAGAAGCACAGACACAGAAAGGTATTTACAATCAGTTTCTGAGGTTTAGACAAGCTGTTTACCTACTGATGCTATTTTGATTGAAATCTAAACTACTAAAGAAAAACTAGGCCAGGTGCGATGCTGTGAGTCTTCAAATCCAGCACCCTGGAGGCTGAGGTAGGAAGATTGCTGTGAGTTTCAAGGCCAGCCTGGGCTACTGAGTAAGTCCAAGACGATTCTAATAACATAGTGAGACCCTGTCTCAAAAAAAAGAAGAGGAAGAGGAAGGAGGAGGAGGAGGAAGAAAAGGAAGAGGAGGAAAAGGAAGAGGAGGAGGAGGAAGAAGAAGAAGAGGAAGAGGAGGAGGAAGAGGAGGAGGAAGAAGAAGAAATTTTGAATCATATGAACTTATTTTTCACAAAAATAAACTAAATTTATGTTTTGAAACAAAATTTGGGGGGTTTTGTGTTTTGAAACAAGGTCTAGCTATATAGCTCAGGATGACTCTGTACTCTCAGCGATCTTCCTGCCTCAGCCTTATGAGTGCTCAGATTATAAGCATGTGCCACCACACCTGGCTGAAAAAAAACCAAAAATTTAAGAGACACTTCTGATATTTCCCAAGTCCCATTTATGTGCACTAGTGTTCACATCAGTCACAAACTCAAGTATGTAAGAGAGCTAGAGAGATGTATGAGGGGAAGAGCCAGGGTGGGTGGCAGGGAGCAGTGGGGCTGCTGTACCTGGAAGACTGTGGCAGTGGGACCCAGATTGGCTCCAGGTGCTCAGGCTCAGGAAGACTGCTAACAATTGATCAGTAAGTCCAAAACCCAGAATCTCACATGAACTCTGCAACTCCTCATTCTATAACTCCTACTTCATTTGGTTATAACCCAAAAGAATAATTAGGCATAAGCAACTTGCCCCAAGTCAAGTTACCCAGGGCCGGCAGCCGCTGAGAGGGACCAGGAGGGTCACGAGGCTGCTGAAGGTAGTGTGTGAGTGGAAATCGAGGCCAGAGCAGGAAGATGAGGTCTCCCGGCACTCCTTAAAGAGACAGCCTCCTGGCAAGAAGTCGGAGATCATACGATCCTGTCGCTGGCCTCCCTACTGCCTAGCCACTGCCCACCCTGTCCTCTCCACTCTGCTGGCTCACGCTAGGCCACCTGCAGCCCAATCCCACCTGTCACCCACCTGGCTGTACAAAGCAGAGGCAGAATTCAAAGCAAAGCCAGCTCCTTCCTCTACACTCCTCTTTTCCCATCTCCAGTCTCAGAACCCCAATTCCTTCACCTATGAAACAAGGCTAGTGACATCTCTGAAGTTCAGAGTGGTTGTAAGCATCAGGCCATGAGAGGTGGAAAAGTTAAAGATGAGAGAAAACCTTAAATCTATCAAATGTGCAAAGATTTTTAAGGTAACACCGGGTGCAAGAGCCCCTTGCAATGGACACTTCCCTGTCCTCAAATGAGATTCCCATGTGGAGTGCTCAGGTGGACCTGAACGTAGAGTTCAGTAAATCTCACGAAGTGCCCACACTCTTAAATCTGTTCTCATATTCCTCTGGGACATGGGGAAGCCTGAGGCTTTCTGGTGACCTGTTCATGTCATGGACACAGTAGGGGGAGTGGGGGGACACAGGACTCAGAATGAAAGACACCTTTCTCACCCCTCCTCCTGGAAGCCTGGTCCTGGGTCCTCCTAACCTTTTCAGACTACCAAAATAGCACATAGCTGGGTGCTCCTATACTATCCCAGTGCCCCTGATCCACTCCACAGGGTCCTAGGTACCCACAAAACCAACACCTGCCTTTCTCCAGACTTTGTTACCTCTGAGGACCCAGCTCAAATCCTCAGACCTCCAGCCATCTTCCTTGTGAGATGTAAACCTCAGGAGAGGAGGGGATGGTCCCCCAGAGGGTCCCAAAGAGCAGCTATGGGGAGAGGCTCTATGGGGAAGCACCTCAAGGTGCTGTCCAGATCACCCACATTAAATGGACAGAGGCCCCAACCCAGAGTCCAGCTAGGTGCTTAGGCCACAACTGCCCCAGGCTACAACCACCCTGCGTCACCCAGAGAGGAACTTCAAACACCCCCTGAGATCCTGCCATGCTGCACCACTGGCCACAGTGAGGGCCTCTGAGGCAAGCCTGGTCCAGATGAGCTCTTCTGGTTATTCTTATTTATTTATTTATTATTATTATTTTTTTTTTTTTTTTTGGCAGAACTAGGGATTGAACTCAGGCCCTTGCACTTGCCAGGGAAGTACTTATTCTACTGAGCCATCTCCCCGGCTCCCTGGATGAGCTCTTCTGGACTAACTGCTGCCCCCACTCACCACCCAGTGAGTTTCCATGGGCCAAGTGCATAAGCCAGATCCAAGCCAATCAGCACATGGCATCCTTGGCCACGGGGATGCAAGACAATGCCTCAATACTTCACAGTGGGCGTGTGACCTCAGTGGATCCAATCTGAGTATAGCTCAGAACTTCCCTTGGGAACATTGACTTGGAAATCTAGGAACAACATCTTCAACAAATATTCTATCACTAGATTTTTAAACTATATCCTCTTGAGCAGCTGGCACACATTTTGGGCTTGTAAGAAGAATCTCCCAGATTGGAATATCCAGAAGAAAACAGAACAAAGAGCTGAGAGTTTGTTCAAATCCAGATCAGGCTTTACCTGAAACTATCACTACACTGTGTACCTATAAAAGATTTCTTTTCAGTCGGGCATGGTGGCGCAGACCTGTAACCCCAGCACTCGGGAGGCTGAGGCAGGAGGATTATTGTGAGTTCGAGACCAGCCTGAGCTACAAAGTGAGCTTAAGGCCAGCCTGAGCTGCATCGTGAGACCCTGTCTCAAAAAGACAAAAAAAAAAAAAAAAAAAGATTTCTTTTTAACCTGTGTTATTCTTCAGTGAGTTTAATTTGGTTTTTCAATGACAACCAAGAGATTTCTAAATAGTACATGGCAGTGCTGTCCAGATTATACACTCAGCATGAGCCTTTGGCTTTCCTACTGCCCATGTCAGAGACCTGGGACTGGCAGGCAGGACAGCACACACCTATAATCCTGACATTCAGGAGCCTGAGGCCCAAGGATCGGGGGATCGACACCAGCTGAGCTATACGGTGACTTTAAGATCAGGCAGAGCTACATAGCAAGACAATGCCTCAAAAACATTATTTTTTTTTTAAATCCAGGACCAGGATAGCTCCTTGCCCTGAAAGCCCCACCAGACTCTCCTGTCTGAGGTCCCAGACCATGCTGGCTAACAGTCCATTTGCCTTCAGATACCCACACTACAACCCCAGGTACATAGATGCCACACAACACTGGGTAGACTTTTATTTCAAAGTCAAAGGCACAGCCTGGATGGGCTGGGGCAGTGACTGGTGGGTGCCCTACCCAGGCCCCCAAGGATCCACCCCTGGCCAGGAGCAGCTGTGCCAAAGGGGAGTGGGTGGGAGGCAAGGGGGCCTTCCCTTTTAGGGGCCTCCCTCCTGAGCCCCAGTAGGAGAGAAGCAGGTGACACAGTGAGCAAGAACCGCTCCGGGAGCCCCCAGGGTCCCTGCTCAACCCCCACACAGGTCTTTGGTGGACATAATTGCACAAACAGTCCATAAAGTGACGGCTTGCGGGGCGCCCCCTTTCAAGGAGCAAGGCCTCAGAGAACATGGGAGGAGTCCCAGTTTCTTTCCGTGGCAACTCAGAGCAGGGCTAAGAGGGGGGAGGAGCCCTTCTGATGGTGTGCCTCCTAAGAGGGGGGTCCCCTGCCCCAGGTGGGCCCCCACATGCACTTTCCAGCAGGCCCCCTCCTTCCCTGCAGCCCTAACTACCTGGTAAGACATTAAAAAAAAAAAAAAAAAAAATGCTCTGCTTATAAAAATACGTCTGCTCTGTCGGGGAGTAGGTGGGGAGGTGGGAAGGCAACTCCTTGACCCGGGCAGGCCCCAGTGGCAGGGGCTAGGAGGGGGGCAGAGGGCCGTTGGCTCGGCGGGTGGCCCCCTTGGCAGCAGCAGGCACAGGGGAGCCTCGACGGGCAGCAGCGGCGCTGCGCAGCTTCTGCTTGCGGCGCTTGGCCAGCGGCGCATTCTCTACGCTCTTCAGGAAGAAGCCCTCTCTCTTGCCTCGGTTGAAAGCCTGGCGGAAGTGGAGGGTGAGCGCCCCACCCCAGCTCCAAACAGCTCGCAAGGCCCACATCTCTGCAGGGCCCACCCCTGCCAGCCCTGGCACCCCTCATGCTCCGTACCAGGAAGGTGGCGTTGAGCCCCGAGCGCACAGCGGGCCCCGAGGACTCCAGCACGTCGGGCGTGCGCAGCGGGGGGGAGGACCGCGCACTGCCGTCCTGAAGCCACGAGCTGCCCCGCAGCCCCTCCAGCTTCAGCCGCTTGGCGGGATCCACAGTGAGGAGTCCTGGAGGCAGGTGATGAGGTACTGGGGAGGCCTTGGGTGCAGAGGGATCCCTACAGCCCCACTCTCCTCCCCCCCGCCCGCAATCAAGCTGTGGGATCCAAGGACACCACCACCCCACCACAGCAGGGACACCACAGGCCTGACCTCGAACTAGCTCCTTAGCCTCCTCTGACACGCCCTGCCAGGCTTCCCCTGCGAGGGAGAATCGGCCCTCTCGGATCTTGCACATAATCTCTGCTGCCTGGCTCTGTCCGCCCTGGCCTGAAGCTCCTTGGAAGGGGACCTGTCCCGACAGCATCATGTACTAGGAAGATGGAGGAAGGGGATGAGTTGTGCCTTGGTCCACCTGCAGAGCCATTCACCCTCCCCACAGTATAGATCCTGATACCCCAGGTGGGACCCCAGATTTCTACCCCCTGTGCCAATGCCTCCCTCAGCCCGTGGCCATCCTGCCTCCATACTGGGAAGACCTAGATCTTAGCCTCAGAGGAAATCCAACCACCCCAACCAGGGCCACCTGGTCCCCTACGCCAGACTGCTGCACATGGGGAGCCCCTCCAGGTTCCCCTGGGTTGGGTCATACCAGAATGACACCCAGGCTCCAGAGATCACAGGACTCATCGTAGCCACCCTGTGCCAGCAGCTCGGGGGCTGCATACTGCAGCGTGAAGCAGGGCGTCTGCATAGGCCCGGCAGGGCTCTGTGGCCGAAGCCTCGCAAAGCCAAAATCAATGATCTTGACTGGCGCCCCAGGTGAGTCATCAGCATATAGGATGTTCTGCAAGGGTGGTCAGCGCTGGTGGTCAAAGGCGTTCCCCACCATAAGCCTATCCACCAAATCCTAGACTAGTGCCCACCTCAGGCTTGAGGTCTCGGTGCACCACACCAGCTTCCTCGTGCATGAAGCTCACAGCTGACACAAGGCTGCGCAGGATCTGGCTGGCCTCAGACTCGCTGAAGTGCCGCTTTTTGCGAATGTGTTCCAGCAGTTCCCCACCCCGCAGCAGCTCCAGGACCAGGTAGGTGTGCAGCTATGGGTAGCATACATAGGACTGTGGTTACCACCCTAGCATGCCCTGTTCCTCCGCAGACCTGTCTTCTAGTGCTCAGGCCCTCCGCCCCACAGATCCCACCTCTAGTGCCTCCCTGGTCCCCAACACAGGCCTTCTTCTAGGTCCCTGCTGTCTACACCAGCTAGGCAGCCATCACCTGGTCATGATGCACTTCATGCAGGGTCACCACATTGGGGTGAGTCTGGCACAGCCGCAGGGCAGCCACTTCGCGCTGCGTGTTTGCCTCCAGCCTGGTGACAGAGGGGCCGGTGGGTCAGAGAAGCTACCCTGCTCGTGCACCCTGGCTACCAATGTCAGGCACTCACCTGCGGCTAAGGATCTTGACTGCAAACTCCTGGCCACTTTGGCGCTGGCGGCAGCGGCGACACACAGAGAAACTACCCTGGCCCAGTGCAGGCTCCCGAAGGTCCAGCTCATACTGCTGAAAGAAGGGTGAGTCCTGGAGGCAAAGGAGGTGCATCAGAGGGCCCACCTGGGAACCACACAGACCCTCCCCCAGGCCAGTGCAGCCCACCTGCATCATGGCACTCCTGGCCACCGCTGCCCGGCCTGGCCGGTCTCCAGCACCAGGCACCTCCAGCACATCTGTCATCACCGCATTGTTGTGGTCAAAAAGAATGGAGGGTGCCACAAAGGAGTATCCCTGTGGAGCAGGGTGGGCATGCAGGTGAGAGCCCCAAGAGGCCCAGATCTGCTGAGGAGAGACTGAGGGAAGATCTGGGGTGAAGGTATCCTGGCACACAAAGGAGGTGTAGGCTGGGCATGGTGGCACACACTTGTCATCCCAGGACTGGGGAGGCTGAGGCAAGAGGATCACTTGTAGTGCAAGGCCAGCACGGGCTACAAAGTGACTTCACAGCCATCTTGAACTGCATAGTGAAACCCTATCTCAAAAAAAAAAACTAAGGGGCTGGGGAGATGGCTCAGTGGAATAAGTGTTTCCCTGGCAAGCTCAAGGACCTGAGTTCAATCCCCGGTTCCACAAAAAAAAAAAAAAAAACTAATGAAGTATGGACACATTTTATTCTACTTTGTCTTATTATCACTGGGGGGCCATACCTGTCCCCCACCAACCTGTGATCCCCACCTCTCTCATCAGCTACCCCCACCCAAATGTGCCTGGCACAAGTGACTGACCCAGAAAATGATGGGCCAATGCAGGAAACTGTGGTCTGACATCATACACACTTAGTATATAAGAATTCAACCCTATCTGCTGGAGAAGAGAAAAAAAAACTATTCTTTCTCTTTAAACCAGATTTTGGCTTCCTCTCCACAAGGCAAGGATACTGAGGAAACAAAAGAAATGAAGTCAGTTCTTTGCCTTTCCTAAGGATCCACATTTTCATATGCTGTTTTATCCTAAAAATGTATCCCTCTGCGTGCTGGACCACAAGCACCACACAGGCCGGCAGATCCCTGGGTTTAATGCACCTTGGGTTTTAGGTGGCTTTCTTCATTTGCTTGTTTTGCAGTGATGGGGATCAAACCTACAGCATCCCACATGCTAGGCAAGTGCTCCACCAGTGAGCCTTCCCCTAGCCCTTTTTATTATTACTTGAAACAGGGTCTTGCTAAATCGCCTGGCCTGGCCTTAAACTTTTGACCTTCCTGCTTCCAATAACTAAGTAGCTGGGATTACAGGGCCTGTGCACCATTGGACAGGCCCTTAAACACTCTTTTTAATCATTACATGAATGAATAAAGTAACCAATGATTCACAGATGAACTTTTATGAGACTGAGACAGTGGAATAGGGACATTCAAACACAGAGTGGTCAATTCTGAGTTTCACAGAGAAAACAGCCTACAGACAGGTGGCCCCACCCAAGAGGACTAGGACGCAAGATAACAACTGCTCAGAGGGCGCTATCTACAGAGAGCTCTGTACAGGGAGAGTGAGCCCATGGGTCAGGTGAGTGAACAGTGACACTGGATCAGAGAGTGGGAGCTTAGCAGGTGACTACCATAGGGGGGGCATTCCAAATAGAGGGACAACATATACAGGGCTCAAAGATGTATCCTGGGCCTCTGGGTACTCAGTGGCACCCTCAAGACTGTAACAGTGAGTCCGGAAGTTAAGGAGCCCAGAAAAGATCACATCATGGAGGGTCTCAAATGCCAAGCAAAGGAGCTGAGTTCATTTGATAGGTTGAGGTTCAGCTGGACCTGCTGGTTCATGACTGTAATCCTAGCACCCCAGAATTTAAGAGGATTGTTGGGAGTTCAAGTCCAGGCTGGGGCCATATAGTGAATTCAAGACCAGCCTGAACTACAAGGTAAGACCTTGCCTCAAAAGGGGGGAAAAAGGTTTCAATGTACACAATACCAATAGGCCATCTCTTCCTAAGTGCCCATGTGAGCAAGTAACTAATTGAAAGTGATTTTTTTTTTATATCACCACAAGGAGATGATGGGATTGCAGGGAAATGAACATGAAGTTTAAAGCCCAGCCATGAGCCATCAAACATGTGTCCCACCATAGCAGCCTCCATGACTGACAGCTCCAGCATCCGTAAGGGGAGAGGTCTGGCGTAGATGCTGGTCTCAAGGACCCAGGGGCTATGCAGTGTCCCCAGCCAGAGGGAGCAGAGGCAAGCAGCAGCATCCAGCACCTGGATGAGTCCACACTCACCTGAAAGATTCGAGGGTCCCCAGATGGAGGACTGCCGGGCGGTGAATACACAGGCTCCAGCCGAGTAAATTCCTCCGCAAAGTTGCCCACATCCAGCTCCGAGCGAATCTGGGGCTGAAATGGGGCTGGAATCTTCCGGGCAGCCAGCGCAGCCCAATCCAGACCCTACAGAAAAGAAGTCAGAAGTGAACGTCGAGAGTTCCCCAGTGAGGCAAGGGCACGGATGACGGCATTCAAGACTCTGTTCTTCCTGCCTCGCCCCACTTCCTCTTCCCTCCGTCTGGTAACAGAATCCCTGTTCCCCTTGGAGAGCTGCCACTCCACCACACTCAGTTCTGGAACCTTAATAGAATTGGCATAAAAAAAAAAAATAAAAAAAAAGAAACAAGTCTCTTTTTCTTGCTGGACTTAATAAATCTGGAAGGATGTGGGTTTGGAACTGCCATGGAGTCCTCTAATATCTAATGACGAGACCCCTATGCAGAAAAGCAGAACCCCGAAGCGTCAGCATCTGGATGCAGCCCTGCCTGAAATCAGACTGTGGGACGTTTCCCTGGACATTTCACTACAGGGATAGAAACACGCCTTTCGATATGTAAGCTAATGTTCACCTGCCCCGTATTCATTGGCATCACAGTATCAGTTGTTTTTTTGTTTTGTTTTGTTTTGTCTTTTATGTATTTGGTTGTTACAGTGTCTCACTACACAACTGGGACTTACAGTGATCCTCCTGCTTTCAGCCTCCGAGTGCTGGAATTATAGGCCTGTGTGCCACCATGCCTCTGGCTGGCTCAGCGTGCCCTGGGGACAGGATTGGCATGGCGTGTGGTGCTGAGGATCGAACCATGATCCTGCACTTGCCTAAGCTTGCCCAAGCAGGCACTTTTAGCCCACTGAGCTATCACACCAGCCCTGACAGTGTCAGTTTTATTCCAAAAACCAATACACACAACTAAAAGACACTGTCGTACAAATATGTCCTTGCAGTTGGGGGTACCAGAAACTTGTAAGCAAAAACTGTCAGGTAGGAGTCCTGGAAAAGCCCCTCAAGTGTGAGGTGCATAGTTGATAAATACTCTTTTGCTCTTCTTCCCTCTACTGCTTGTCCAGCGAGCAGCCTAGATGGCAGGCAGCAGCCCTAGGCAAGGAGGCTACATGCTAAGAATGGAGAATAAGGATGAACGGAAAAAAGGAAGGAAGAAAAAGGAGCTTAAAGTGCGATTTGTACAGCTCCCCGCCATGGATGCATTCATTATGTATCACAAACATACTACTAAAATAATAATAAAAGCAGAAGGAAAGAGCTTGGGTTCCTGAAGATACCGTGACACGGTGAAAACACCACACAGCCCTGGCCTGCCAACTTGTAGATTTCTTTTACATGGGAAAAAGGAAATCTGTCTTCTGCAGGTCCCTGTCCCTTTGATCTCTGTTACATGCACCCAAATTCCATCCCAGTGGCTATCCTACTGACTTCTGGTCACTCACAGCCAAAACACCCGGCCAAGACTTGAAAGCCACCAGGGACTTCAGCTCTGCTCTCACCAAAGAGGCCATCCAGAAAGAGGGCAGACACAGGGAGCTTTCCCGAGCACCCACCCACCTGGCCCTGAGGCCTCTCTAGTGTGACCGACCAGCCTACTTCCAGAACCCGGGAATGGGCTAGAAGACTTCTCTGCAGAAAACTGACAAGCTCAGTGACTCCACACGCATTGCAAAGAGACAGCCTCAGTGGAAAACTGAGCCATCTGAGAGATCACCTTCTGGGTGAGACCTACCAGAAGATTCGGGACGGCACTCACGGCCCGAGCAGCGGAGCACGTGGCCCTGTGAGTGCTCACAAGGGGGCATCTCTGTTGCCACACCAAACTGTGGCACATGTGAGGCCCACATGTAAACATAATGGCAAGGCAGTTAAGAACATGGGCACACAAGTCACCTGGTCCCCAGGATAGAACTCTGTCACTACCCCTTGGGTGACCTCAGGCAAACGACTTAATTTCTCTAAACTTCGCTTTCTGCATCAGTAAAGACGGGGCTGTTGGGAGGAATTCTGTAATATGAAACGCCCCAGGTCAAGGGCCGGCCCACGATAGGGCTGCAGGTGCTGCTGCCCAGCAGCTCCCACAGCGAGGCCGCTGTACTGTGCAGCGCACTCTAATGGGGGTGTGCACTTAGCGGGTGATCCGGCATCCAGTGGTCCCTCTGAACTCAGGCCCACAGACACATCCCTGGATAGATGCTAGGAGACAGGAGAGCGAGCTTTAGACAGTAAGTTGGACAGTAAGAGACCTATCTAGATCACAACCCAGCTTTGCACCATTTCCTGTCTGTCTTGGGCAGGTCCTGCCTTCTCTGGGTCTGCCCGAGAAAGGGCTGACCAGTCCCTTCTTAAATCCCTGCCAAGCCTGACAGCCACCGAACCTCAAGTTTTTTCCTTTAGGAAAATACCTGCCTACTTTCCCTGAAGATGGATAGGAGCTCAGCATGGTGGTGCATGCCTGTAATCATTTAGGAGACTGAGGCATGAGGACTGTGTGAGTTGGAGGCCAGCCTGAGCCACAAAGTGAGCTCAAAGCCAGCCAGAACTACATAGCGAAACCCTGT